>JABUQX010094348.1:0-36298 GCA_015478945.1 Trachelipus rathkii
GAGAGAGAGGAGAATGAGAGATTATTCACTTAGGACCTTCTACGAAGGTCTGCTGCACTACTGACAAGGTCGTAAGGAAAGACAAATAAGTGCTCATTAACACTGGGGGTTATTGAAGATCAGAGAGTTATATTATATATTTATTGTATTAATATGTACACCATTCTTCGTGTTACACATTTAAAATTATAATCTGAAGAAATTTAGCCTGAAGACAGAGAGAAGTAAGAAGAAGAATAGAAGAAGAAGAAGAAGATAGTAAGAAAAGTAAGAAGAAGAAGAGTAATAAGAATGAATAGAAGATAGAATTAAATACCATTAATAAAAACGATAGAAGAAGAAGAAAAGAAGAAAAGAAGACAAGAAAAGAAGAGCGAGAAGAACATATTTGAGAAAGAACGAAAAAAGTATAAAAAAGAAAAGAAGAATGAAAGAAAGAAGAAGAAGAAGAAGAAGAAGCAGATGAAGAAGTATCAGTAAGAAGAATAAAGAGAGTAAGAAGAAGCAGAAGAAGAGAGAGAGGTTTATTTCAGGAAAATTAAAAAATTCCATTCCTAGAAGAAAAGGTTAATATTCCCTTTATCATATATAATTTTGTAATTAATCATTTATAATCTATTTATTTATATTACTATATATTTATTTTTTATTCATGTATTTAAAGTGACGAAAGCTGAAAAATCAATATACATGTTCAATAAAACCGAGTTCGAGAAAAAGATAATATATAGGCACGTAAAATGAATAAGAAATAAGCACGTAAAATTAAGATTTATAAATAGGAAATATTAGTATTATATTTAATTATTAATAATATACTACTCTCTCTCATCTATTACTACTTCACTCTCATCTCTCTCACTATAATATATTCATCTCATAATATATACTCTCTCTCTCTTTATATATATTCACAGTATATATATATATATCTCTCGTCTCTCTCCTCTCTTCTCTATCTAATATATATATTATATAATAGTAATTAGTATAAGGTACTTTTATATAATATCATATAGTATATCTATAATATATATATCATTATATCATCACTATATTTTATAATATATATGGGGCATCTAACGATACGGGGAATGTCAACGAAATTCACCCTCACAACTGTATGTCTGCGTTTTCGTAATAAGCAACTCACAAAAGGACAATTGGGTATCTGGGGTCACGAGTCCCGCTACCACTTATTTAATTGGCCTTAGAAGGCTCTTACATTCCGTGACGTGGAACGTGGTCGTGGAATCGCTCTAACGACCTTCAATATATCTTCGAAACTGTATGAAACGTCTAATAACATGGAATGCTAGAAAATTATATATTATATATACTATATATATTATTACTATATATTTACTCCTCCTCTCTCGCATCTCCCACTCTCTTCCTCTCTCTCTCTATAATATATATATATAATAATAATATAAATATGTAATATTAATACTATATATATTAATTATATATATATATTAATAAATTATAATATATACTATATATATATATATATATATAAAATATTATATTATTAAGGTTACCAATTATTACGTATACCTCACGATTATTAGCTACGGGCAGTCCTTTTTTGAAACCTTTCCACCGATATATATAGAATATAGAGCCCGAGATTTCGTACACCAATTTTATTGATACATAAACTACAATTTAAACACATGCTCTCAATATTGATTAATTGAATACTTATTTGGATTATGGACATAATAAATATATTCACTATTTCTACTGGATATTATGAGTATGAGCTTAAATGATGATACTAAATATATTATAATATTATATATATAATAATATGAGAACACATCCTTTGTATTATAATTGTTATAATATATATATATATATATATTAACAGATTGTATTATTTTGGAATATGATACTTACATACTTTTTCAACTAGTTAAGTATGTTTATTGCTATTAGCTTAAAATAATTACTAATTTTTCAGGCATTTGAGGTATTTTTGTCAATCGATTATAGATATACATTTTTTAATTATTCGAGTTCTGTGCCTATGCTGACCCCACAGAGATTCATGCAAGAGCATGACACGAAAAGTACCTTCAAGCAATATATATCGTGTTATATTAGTTGTCAGGTTTGTTCCAAATGAAATAATAATAATATATTATATACATACTAATGTGATTGGAGTCACTTACTCTTACGTGGACTTGAGGATAGATATAAATATGCTTACGCGTATACAGTTCTTATATATTTAAGAAATGTAAATTATATTAATATATATATATATTATATTATATATATATATTAATATATAATATAATATATATATTAATATATATATATTATATTATATATATATTATATATATATAAATAATATAATATATTAATATAATATATATATATAATATATTAATAATAATGTAATATAATATATAATATATATATATATAATATATATAATATATATATATATATATATATAATATAATATAATAATTATATATATATATATATATATAATATATATTAATATATTATAATAATACTACTATTAATATATATATATATATATATATATTAATATATATATATATTATATATATATATATATTATATATATTAATATATATATATAATATATATAGATATGATATATATTAATAGTATATATATAAGTAAGGTTACTTAAATTGAAATGGATGTGGGGAATAGGAGAAGTAGATACAGCTGGAGGAATATTAGAGGGAGTTAGAGTGGTAAAGCAAAGAGGGCGGTGAGGAAGGCGAAGAAGAAATGCAACATGAATGGTGTAGAAAGTGAACAGAAAATTTTCTGCGCGGGCCAAGATATCCTGGAAAAGGGCCAAAGAAAGAAGATAGGAACAGGGGATTAGGAGAAGATGAGTAAGGATGGAGATGGGGAATGGATAGTGTAGGAGAGGATAGGGTGAGAAAAAGATGGGGGGAGGAATATTTTAGAGGATTATTGAATGAATAGGGTGGAAGAGATGAGGCTGTAGGTGGAAAAGGTGAGGATTTTGGGTTGTCAGGCGAGTTCCAACGTAGGGGGAAGAGATATTGGAATTACTAATGGAAAGAAATAATTAGTAATAATTTATTCTTAATTGGTGTTAAACCTTTGTTTAAACCATTGTTTAAGAACCATGGTTTGGGGGACGTATAACCTAAAGGAAACAAACGAAAAGTACCCACAAGAGGTCTAGAAAATGGAATGACTTATGCGAATATACAGATGGGTTAGAAAAAAGATACCTATATTTTAAGTATGAGAAAAGGACCAGATGTGTCTACTAACAAGACTAGAGTTTAGAGGAAAAAGGATTGTATTCGCCTGGTGATATTAAAGGAAAGGGAGAGGATAGAATGGAAGTGTGGTACATTTATTCTTTAGCATGTTTGATGGAGGATATGGTTGTTCTTTTGAGGGTACGTAGGTGACAAGATGTATGTGTATGATTCTCTATTGTATATGGGTGAGAGATTTTAATCAGAGTAGAGAGGGAGAGAGTAGACATAGAGGAAGGATAATGTAGTGAGAGAGGAAGGAGAGTGGGGTCTGTGAGAGAGTTCAAATTAATTATATCACAAATGTATATATTGATTCTTGTGGAGAGGAGTATATTTCGAATAGCATGGGACATATGTTATGTAATGTTGTATGTTTTTTGTTGATGGAGGATAATGGGAGAGTATAAAGCTGAGAAGAGTGAAAAGATGGGAGTAGACATTAGAGGGTAGGCGTGTCGAGATCGGAACATAGGAGTAGTCGGTGGGTTAAGAGAGTTAGAGGTAGATACGTGTAGAGTGAGGGTGCCTTGTTTATAAGGAAATATTATCAGAAATATTGATGTGAAGAGTTCTATCTAGGAGAGGCGAGATGTGAGAGGCTTCTGGCAGTGGAATAGGGTGACGCTACTAGGATGAGTGTATAATAAGTGTTATCCTATGTTTGAGTGAAGCTTTTACTAAACTATTTTATATATATCGAGATATAATATTTGCACAGAAGGAATAGATGAGGAGAGTGAGTGAAGATAGAGGGGGTGAGAATTGATAAGATTGGAGTGAGTGATTAAGATGAAAGATGAACATTGTTACTATTTGCGGTATAAATATCATTAACCTTAAATAATTTAGGTTAGGTTAAAATACATTGAAGGATCAGAAGGGCATTGAGTAGTAATTTAGGATGGAATGGATTTTAGTAAGATGAGAGAGGTTGTAGGACACGTTAAGTGAGAGGCTTAGTAATTAAATCTAAGGTGAAGAAGTGTAAAAGTGTTAGTGATTGAGGAGGATAGGAATCAAGATGATGGATGGAGGTTATGAAGTAATTTAAAGTAGAGATAGGTGTAGTAACTTAGAAAAGTAAATGATAATAGGTTTTTACAGATATTTTAGGGTTGATAAAATTTGTGTATATGAAGAATAGGAAGGGAATCAATAGAAAAACTAAGTTCATGTTCTGAATCATCAGGTATGAGGATTTATTCATTATATATACGGAAATGACACGCCATTTAGAAGTGGTTTGAGCGCAATTACAATTGATAAGCGAGGGAGAGATGTATCACATAATATACAACATTTTGAGAGATAGAGATAAGTGTGGTGTGAACCAAACGATGTATCAACCACACGCATAGCGAAGTGACTATGATCATTGTGAATATCTGAAAGCTAGGAGAGGGGGTTGATATTGCGAGTGAAAATATGCAAAGAAGAAGAGAGATGGAGAGAGATAGCATTGCTTGGAGAATGCTCAAACTCAGCGAGGTCAGAAGTATAGCACGAGATCACTGATGGAGAGAGGTAAAGTAAAAGAGAGAAGAGAGCGACTAGGGATCAGTTATAGAGTATAAAAGTATGCATGCAAATTGAGAATGGATGAGCATATAGGAGTTTGGTGATTAAGTAAGCTGCCATCGAGCACTCGCAAGATATAGATTAGATCATGATGTCGGAGACAATGGAGAGATATTGTGAATGAGCATAGTAGATAAGGCTTCGTGCTTCTAACAAGAGGATCTTTGAGACTACCGCCTGAGCAGATATAAGCGAGGACAGTGGTGAGAGATAATATTGGAGGAGTAAAGACATTGAAGACAAGAGCGAGAATGAGTACTTGCGACACTACAAAAGGAAAATGCACTGAGAGAAAAGTTAGAGCATGAGAATGTATGAGAGGGTACAGAATGAGCGTATGGAGTGTTGGGACCAGAGTGATATAACTACTTGTACAGAGTATATTAGGTGAGGCGAGAGAATCGGTAAGAGAATAGATAGTTCACGACGCACACGAGTTACTCTATCTATGCACGTAAGTAGAGGTATTATCAGACATTGGGGATAAGATTATTCTAGTGTATGTATGAACATAGGATAACTGGTAATCAAAAACAATGACCTCATATAAATGTGAGTATTATGTTATAAGGAGTTTATTCTCCACTTATGTTTATAATGAGACACTCACCATAGTAGAGTAAATTAGAAGATTATTGTAAATACAGCTTAAAGCATAAAGAGATCAATATTATACCACTAGTTATTTCTATAGTATTTAAAAATTATCTATTATTAGATAAATTTTATATTTATACAATTTCAATATTTTATAAATTAATTATGAGAAATGTATAAATATATATATATATATATCTCATATCATCATCATCATTTACTAACACTTACATAATTCTTAATCACATATCTAACCTATATATATATTAATTATAATAAATCACAATATTCTATAATATATTAATATTATTAATATATATATATTAATAAATTATTAATATTTATAATTAATATATAATATATATATATATAAATATAAATATAATAATATTTTAATTATATTATTAAATAATATATATATATATATATAATGTATATAATAATATATATTTAATATATAATATAATATTATATATTAATTTAATATATATAGATATAAATTAATAATAATATATATTATAATTAATATATATATTATATAATAAATATTAATATTAATATATTAATATTAATATATATTTATATATATAAATCTATAATATAATATATATAGATATAGTAAATATAATATAATATTAATATATATAATATTAATATATTAATATAATAATTAATTTATAAATAATATATAAATTAAATAATATATTGATATATATATATATATATATATCAATATATATATAATTTAAAAATATAATATAATATATATATATTCCTAGTATCTCAAAATAATATAAATATATAATATATAGAATATAATATAGTATAATAAATATACTATTATAATAAATGATATAATATAATAAATAATAATAATTTATATAATATAATACTCGATAAACTGGAATTATATGCCATTTAATACAGTAAACATACGCATACTAATAGCTATATATACCTAGCTATAATTCTAATCCTATATGAATGTAATAATATCAGAGAGAATCAAATATTGGAGAGAGAGAAGCTATATACAGCGAACCTTTGTCTCTAAATATTATGTATTATGTATTATTTGTTCACCGTACTTTCTGTGCTTATATATCATAGGGCCTAATAAGCTATATCATTGTTACAGCAAATATCTATTATATAATTATTTATTACACTATGAATCATTTTCACATAAGGAGAGAAATTGAATAATGACAATTTAATATATACACAGATATATTTCAACAGTTGAGGCACGATCGAGAATAATCATGTATATAATTATTATTGAACACATCATTAGAGCGACACAGAACGTAGAGTCATATTATATTAAACAGAAATTATTCCGAGGATGGGAGTTCACGAACATGATGTATTATAATATATACTGTCACTACCCATGGACTGACGGATGATCCACATTAAGGACTCAGAGACATACATAATCCTTTCACATCTGAGCCTTTAAAGAGGCTATGTACACAAATCATATAATAAAATATAATCCTATCAATTTAATAAATAACCACATAAAATTCAAAATAAATGACAATATTATAATAAATAATACAAGATATAACAATACACATTATATTATAATGATAAAATAAATACACATATGGTTGAATATATTATAATATTTGGATTTAGTATTATGAAGATGATGAAGAGAGAGAAGAGAGTAAGTAAAGATTAGTGAGGTTAGTAAGTTTTTTAAAAAATACACATGGAGTTTTATTTACTTACCCAACCTCTATATATAATTATATATATATATATATATCATATAATAACATAATAATATATATATATGTATAACATATTTAGATAAATATTAATATAAAATATATTATAATTATATTATATAATATATATATATCATATAGTATATATATATAATATATATATATATATTAAATATAATATATATAATATATATATATAATATATATATTATATTAATATATAATATATAATATACTTATATCACAAATAGATCATATGATCAAATGCTCTCTCTTCTCTCGTATACTCTACTTCTCTATATATATATATATATCTATATATCTATAATATTAATATATATATGATTAATATTCATGATATATATATAAATGTATTATATATATATATATATATAATATATATATATAAATATAATATAATATATATAGTACCTATATACATAATTTATACCTTTACAGCGAGGAGCGAGCGAATTTTTTTGAGTTAAAATATACGTTTCAAATGTTTGCATTTGCTCAAGTGTGTATTGTTGAGTGTTTTTAATTTTTTTAAGTCCATACCTGACTACACAACCAGTTAACAGGAACAAATATTGAACAACATTCATATATAACAAGTCAATTTAAAAACAATTTCGAGAAATACTAATACGTATCTTATTTAATTATCAACTCTCATATAATTCATGATTATATCATGATTATTATTATTATGTATTATTTTTATTAATATTATTTTGTCAGATTAAAAATGTATTTAACTATTTTATTTCATCTCAAAATTAATATATATATATATATTATTATTATTATATAACTATAATTATTATTATTATTATTATTATTAATTATTTATTAATTATTATATTAATATTATTATTATATATTTATTAATATTATTATTAATATTATATTATTAATTATTATTATTATATTTTATATTATTATTATTATTAAATTATTTATTATTTATATTATTATTATGAATCACTATTAAGCATTAATAAAACCATTATAATTATATATTATATTTATTATTAATTATAATTATTATTATTATTATTATTATAATTTATTATTATTATATTATATATTATTATTAATTTTTATTTTAATTTTTATTTTATTTATTAATTTTTAATTTTATTATATATTTTATTATTATTTATATTATTATTATTAATTATTAATTATATTATTATATATTTATTTTAATATATTATAACTTTTTTTAAAATTATGTTTTAATTACTGAATTATTATTATTATATTGAGATATATATAATTATAAATTATTATTGGTATTATTATTATTATTATTATTATTATGTTTTTATAGTTTTTGAGAAAAATGGACCAAAAAAAATTAAAATTGAGGAAATATCAGGATTTAAAAAAAGTGAGAGCTTTTTCTAGTAATATTAAAAGTTGCCATGAAAGCGACGTCGTGGCCACAGGAACAAGCATTTACGTGGGACCTTTTCATCTATTTAATCAAAATTTGATTGAAAAAAATCTACGTATTAAATTTTTCTAAATTTTTCTATAAGAAAGATGTATTTTGTATATAAAAAAGAGACTATAATAACAAAAAAACAACAGAATTAGACAATGCAATTTAATACACATGTTAGCTTCATGCTTTTTCATAAACATGTTAGCTTCATCCCATTTCATAAACATGTTAGCTTCATGCTTTTTCATAAACATGTTAGCTTCATCCCATTTCATAAACATGTTTGCTTCATGCAATTTCATACACATGTTAGCTTCAGATTTAACTGAACTATACGAATTAAATTTTTATACGAAAATACGACAAAAATTAAGTAATTTGTGTTAATTTTTGAAAAATACTTTACGAAAAATTCAAAACTTAAAAAACTTTACTTTAACTTATTATATAATATGTATATATCGAATAATATATAAGGCTAAAAGGAGTATTACGCTAGCGTTTAATGCACAATCTTTATCTTTGATAGTGATCAGGCCCGGCTTAAGGTCGGTTGCCGAGTCGTCTGAGAGAAAACATGAAGCAGAAATGTTGAAAGTCTTCTAGATGTATATGAATTTACTCTAATGATTTGTATAATTACTTTTCATTCTCATATAAAAGATAATATATATTAAGAGTACAATGAAAAAGGTGTATTAAAATAAAATAACTCTGAGTAATATATAGAAAATACCTCGTAGTCTTTACTACATCAGATATGTATTCATCAATATTTATCAAATTTCAAGTAGAGTTTGTATTCGTATTCTAAAAAGAAAAACCAAGTAACAAAAATATTTAAAACTTTATAAGAAAAACCATACGTGAGATTTAATTCAAACTTTATAAAGCAAGTCTTACGTAGGGTTTGTATTCGTGTTTTAAAAAAGACAAAACTTTACGTAAATTAAAAAAGTAAAACTTTATAATGAAAACTACTCTAAGTAAGTTTTTTTTCCAATATTTTTATATTGCAAGCCACACGAAATATTTGCATTCGTTTTTTATACTGAAAAACAATACTAATGATAAATTATAATCTATTTGTAAATATAGAAATAATTGTACATAATAAAATAATTATAAATATATATATATATAATTAAATAATATTAAATATAATATATATTAATAATATAAATATATATAATATATTATATATATATAATATAATATAATTAATAATATAAATATATTTAAATATATATAATAATTATAAATTATTAACTAAGTATTATACCTATAATATTATATATATAAGAAAAACTATACATTGAGTTTCCGCTATAAAACGTGGGTGATAGATTCTTTTAATATGAAGAAAAATTTCTCTAGAGAAATTTATTCTAAATATTTGAAAGTATATATTCATATATATAGTTATTAATTATTATCAATATTACTGACTTACAATATCATTATATATATATATATATATATATATATATTATATATATTATATATATAATATATATATATATATATCAATATTAATATATATATATATATTATTAATATATATATATATCTATATTAATAAAATCATAATTAATATATAATATATATATATATTATATTCATTATGCTTCTAACTTACGTGGTATTTATTTTACTTTCTTAAAAAGGTAAACACATATGATGAAAAAGACAAACATTTTTATTAATATAATTGAACATCGATGTTTTTGGCATAAGTGCAAACCTTCGCAAAAAGTTTGTATTCCATTTTTAAATGGCAAATTTTCATGTAAATATAGTATTTTAAACTCTCTCTCTCTCTCTCTCTCTCTCTCTCTCTCTCTCTTTCATCTCTCTGGCTCCCAGCATCCCTCCGAACATCTTCATCGGCCCATGGCCATGTCTACATCTCTCCAAATCAAATCACATCCTCTAATCACTCCACGCTCGTCTTACTCACGAAAAATAAATATCATTTTATTAATCTAGGCAGACATTCTTCTTCAATCTCTCAGCTGAAAGAAATTAAAACTACACTATAGTTAAAAGAGACTTCACTACCAATTTTTATAATAACTAAATCAGCACTTTTTTAAAAATGTGATATTACAGAGAATATTTATACAAAGAAAACTTCACATTGGAGAAGTATTAAAATATTTATAAGGAAAAACTTTTTTAAGATTTTTCTCATTTTAGATAATACATACAGTATATTACGTTAAGAGAATATAAGTGCACGATTAGAATTTTGATGACAAGGCTTTATAACATCACGATATGAGGAGAGAATGTACCAAAATGTTGATTTTTTCTTTTTTTCACGTTCATTATAACACCACACTCCACACGTTAAAAGATATATCGATATTGTTATAAATTTTATAAAATTTACATAAATTACGTAAGGTTTGTATTCACATTGTAAAAAGAAAAACCACGTTAGAAAAGTTTTCAAAAGTTTATATGAAAAACTTCACGTAAGATTTTTCCCAATTCTTTATAAGGTTTCCCCAATTTTTATAATACATATATACATGTAAAATTTGCATTATCCTTTTAAAAAAAAAAAACTTCATAGAATAGTATTAAAATCTTTACAAGAAAACTTCATGAAATATTTTCCCAGTTTATATATATATATATATAATATATATATAGGCCTATTAGTATATATATATATATAATATATATATATATATTATAATATATATATCTATATATATATATATATATATATATATATATATATATATATATATATATATTATATATATAATATATGTATATATATTATGTAAGGTCGTAATCGCATTCTGGGAAGAAATACCTAATACTAGTAAAGAATGAAAAAATTTGAAAGAAAAACTCAGATTTTCCATGTTTTTAGCGTCTTACAATAAAGACTCTAAGTAAGAAAAGTATTTAAAATTTTATGTTTAAAAAACACGTAAGATTTTATAATTTCTTACAATACCTATATACCTCTTGAGGTTTTTATTCGCATTCTACAAAGAAATTTTTCAGGTTAGAAAAGTATTAAAAATTTTATTAGATAAAAAAAAAATCAAGTAAGATTTTTCCCAATCTTTATAAGATTTGTATTCGCGTTCTTCAAAGAAAAACTTCAGTTAGAAAAGTGTTAAAAACTTTATTAGAAAAAAACACTAAGATGTATCCCAATCTTTATAAAGGTTTTTGCGTTCTTGAAAGAAAAACTTTGTTATAAAAATATTAAAAACTTCATTAGAAAAAAAAACAGGTAAGATTTTTCCCAATCCTTTTAAAGGTTTGTATTCGCTTTCTTCAAAGAAAAACTTCACGTAAGAAAAGTATTAAAAACTTTATTAAAAAAAAAAAACACTAAAATTTTTCCCAATCCTTATAAAGGTTTGTATTCGAGTTCTTGAAAGAAAAAGTATTAAAAATTTTATTAGATAAAAAAAAAATCAAGTAAGAAATTTCCAATTTTTATAATTGATTCTACACTTAGCATTCTACAAAGAAAAACTTCAGATCAGGAAAGTATTAAAAACTTTATTAAAAAAAAAAAACACTAAAATTTTTCCCAATCCTTATAAAGGTTTGTATTCGAGTTCTTGAAAGAAAAACTTTACCTTATAAAAGTTTTAAAAACTTTATTAGAAAAAAACAGGTAAGATTTTTCCCAATCCTTTTAAAGGTTTGTATTCGCTTTCTTCAAAGAAAAACTTCACGTAAGAAAAGTATTAAAAACTTTATTAAAAAAAAAAACACTAAAATTTTTCCCAATCCTTATAAAGGTTTGTATTCGAGTTCTTGAAAGAAAAACTTTACCTTATAAAAGTTTTAAAAACTTTATTAGAAAAAAACAGGTAAGATTTTTCTCAATCCTAATAAAGGTTTGTATTAGCGTTCTTCAAAGAAAAACTTCACGTTAGAAAAGTATTAAAAACTTTATTAAAAAAAAAAACACTAAAATTTTTCCCAATCCTTATAAAGGTTTGTATTCGAGTTCTTGAAAGAAAAACTTCAGATCAGGAAAGTATTAAAAACTTTATAAGATAAACCCTACGTAAATTTTTTTTTATATATTTTTATAACACATATATTACGTAAGGTTTGTATTTTCATTCTAAAAAAAAAACTTCATGTTAGGAAAATATTAAAACTTTATAAAAAAAAAAACCACATGTAGTTTTTTTTTCAATAATTTATATATAAATTTTACGTGATACTTGCATTCGATTTTAAAAAGAACAATTTTACTTTAGAAATTCTTCAAGATCTACAAGTATATAAGAAAAAAACTTAGATTTTGTCTCAATTTTTATAATACAAATCACACGTAAGATTTTTATTCTCATTCTAAGAAGAAAAATAGCATGTAATATTTTTCCAAATTTTATAATACAAACTACACGTAAAGTTTGCGTTCCTTTTAAAAAGAAAAACTTAATGTTATGAAAATTCATGAAACTTTCTGCGGAAAATAGAACTTTCTTTAAAATTTAAATTACAAACATTTATGGGGTTATAATTATTTTATGAAAATTAAACTTAACGGTGACAAAAGGTTCAAATTTATAACGAAAACCTTATTGAAGTTTTTATAAATTTTTCATGATACAAATCTCACGTAAAGTTTGCATTCATTTTCAAAAAGAAAAATTGAAAGTAAGAAAAGTATTGAATTTTTGCAAGAAATATTTTGTAATATTTCCATTTTTTTTATTAAACAAATCTTACTTTATTTGTTTTTTAAAATGAAAAACTTTTTGCTTTATAATTTTTCCTTTTTTGAATAAGAAAAAGATTTAAAACAAAATTAAAAACTCTATATGAATTTTTAAAATTTTTTATAATTCAAATCTTGTCCTCGTTGACTAAGAAGAAATTTCATATGAGAAAAGAATTAAATACTCATTCGGAATAAATTATATATATTATATAATATATATATATATATATATATATATATATAATATATATATAATATATATATATATATATAATATATATATATATATAACTATATATATATACTATATATGGCAACTTGTAAAAACTGTACTGTGACTACCGAGGTACCCTAAACTAACTAACCTAACCTAACCTAACCTAACCTATAACCTACCTAACCTAACGCTAACCTACTTAAACCTAAACCTAACCTAACCTAACAAATTAATTTTCATTATTATACCAGTTTGTGATGAGTAAACTTCCGAGGTTATGGTTTTTACGCTATCCTTTTGAGGTGGTTGACTATATCCTCACTATTCACAGTACAGTTTCTGTAATTCCAGCCTATATATATAATATAATATATATATATATATTAGAAATAAAATATTATATATATATATTATATATATATATATATTATATATATATATAATATATTGCAAAGTATTGCTAAGTAGTTAGACTAGTAATTTTTATTTTATTTTACTGTAAATATATTTTAATAATTTTTTGGATTGTTAATTATACTTTAAAAAATAAAAAAAAAAAAAATTTAGTATACAAATAAATGAATTAATAAAAATATAAAATATAACCGAAATAATAAATTAAAAAAATTCACTTGATTTGAAACAAGACTCATATACCAAATGTCGTCATTTACACACTTTTTTTTCATTTTTACATTTTTTTTAAAATAACAGAATTTTATCACAAATTATTATTTATTATAATTTCTTCAACTGTGGCAAAATATTCTGTAATGGCGTTTCTATTTCAGAACTTTAAATTTTACCTACACAATATATAAAAAAAAATACTACCTTCAATTAAAAATCTCTCTCTCTCTCTCCTCCTCGAATCTCTCTCTCTCTCTCTTCTCTCTTCCTCTCATAAAACTCTCTAACAGTTTATCTCTCTCTCTCTCTCTCTCTCTCTCTCTCTCTCTCTCTCTCTCTCTCTCTCTCTCTCTCTCTCTCTCTCCATTATTTTTATTTAATTTATATTCGAACCATGAATACAAAACCGACAAATTACTTCCCCCATCCCCCTAGATTTGTCCCCAAATTTGAGAGGTTTTTGGGGTAATTTTTTTAAAGGAAAATGAGTGGCCGCGTCAGGAGTTTAAAAAGACGTGCGACGTCAACCTTTTTAAGGGCGAAACTTGAACGTCTTTCCTCATTTAAAAGTTTTTATTTTTCTTAAGCACAAAATTATAAAATAATTAAAGATTAGATGATACATACATACATACATACATACATACATACATACATACATACATACATACATACATACATACATACATACATACATACATACATACATACATACATACATACATACATACATACATACATACATACGAGAATATATGTAAAACCTTCAATATTTTCATATATTTTATTGGTCAGAAAAAAAGATTCAAATAAAAGTTTTGGAAAGCTTTTCACGTAATTAATTCAGATGCCACAAGTTTCGTTATATATATATATATATATAGTATATATAATATAGTATATATGTCATTATAATTTATATAATGCTTATATATAATATATATGTATATATTATGTATATTATATATGTATTATTTTAGAAATATAATATTCATATATATATATATTATATATATATATATATATATAGTATATTTGTTTCATTGTATTCATTATTATATTTTTCTTTAAGTTTGCTTTTAGCCTTTTATATTAAATTATATCAGTTTATTATTATTATTATTATTATTATTATTATTATTATATTATTATTATTATTATTAATTATATTATAATTATATATTATTAATTATATTTAATTATTATTTTATAAAATATTATTATATTATTATGGCAATATAGAGTTGTATACAGAATTATCAAAAAATCTATTTGTGTTTGATATTTACTGAATATTTATTTTCGTTTAAAAATATTTAATAACTTTTAAACTAATTAATTCCCGATATATATATATATATATATATATAATTCTAGAGTATATGTTTACAATATGTATTAGTATTGGTAGCTATATGGTTAAGAAAGCATACAGCAAATTAGAGTAATAATATTTATTTTTTAGACATACTTTTGCGTGGTTTCTTACACATATACCTCTAATTTCCGAGATCGAAAATAACCTCAACCCCGAGATCGTTTGGGGAAATTTCTGGTCAGGGAAAGTATTCTGTATGGTTTCTGACCACTAGTGGGTAGGTGCCAAATATTAGAGGCCCGAATCAGCAAAGCCTTGCTTCAAGCAAAGCGATTGGGCTACGCCGGAAACACTGAACATACTGCGTTCAGGTGGTTATGAGGGATGGCCATCACCCGTAACATACGATGCTCCTTTCAATGAGAGAACAGACGAGAAAGGATTTGTGTGTTGAACTATATTAGATTGGACATTGTGGCCAGTTGTACACTGTTGAATATGATCTTAACCATTGTTGGTAAAACGTGCGGTTCTAGTGTTGTTTTAAGCTTTTCTAGTTTTGGCGTTACAGCCGATGATACTTACAATATCAATATTGCAAAAGCAATCTAGCACCAGAATGGAAAGACGCTTAAATTCTTTTATTATTGTGTGTCACTTCAACCAGTGCCTATATTAGCATCGAAAACACTGTTCCATATGGAGTATCACTAAATCGACTATAGACTACATTAACTGAAGAGGAGTCCGCGTTCCAACCTGAGCAACCGTTCAAAAATACTCGTCTTTAAAAAAATAACCCAACAGACCAAGCTATACGTGTGTTAAGATAACTCAGCAATTAATAAGATTTACAAGTAATACTATATAATATATATTGTAACTGACTTTCATTACATTATACAATTAATTATAATTATTATTTAAAATTTATAATACAATTAATAATATATAGATAAAAATAATATAATATATGATATAGTATATATAATAAGTATATTAATATAATATAATCACATAATTTATTGTAGAAAAGCTATATAGCATATATACATTATATCCAATTAATGTACTAGAAGATTAAACAATATATATTATATGGAGGACGGGAATACTTTAGGTATATGTATGTAACTTATATATATATAATATAAATAGTTACTATAGAGTAGGATATATAATAGTATATATTACTAATGATACACCTCTAAGAACTAATGGAATTATAGCTTAGTAAAATAAAATCACATGAAACTATACTATTAAAAGTTTATCCTTCAAGGAGGGGATGTATGTACTCCTCACAAACATTCAACTGAACGCAAAATTACACAAAAGGCTTTAATAGTAAGGGCAAAATAATATCACATTAATACAGGAAACACAGAAGATGGAAGAGAATTACAGCACTGATCGAGAGGTTTACATTAGAGTAAAGGGGAAGTCACCTCAGCGATACTATGAGGTCTGGAGTTACTAATATCAACACATTTAAAACTGCCTGTGTCCTCCAACACATGCCACCCCTTTGATGCTACGAGGGCGTCTAGAAGTTTGGTTACAAACGAGTGGTATATTCCTCGAAGGGACTGTCCACTGCGGTACCTATAGAGAAGGAGAAAAGCACTCTTCGGAACGACTCAGAGCCCGCTATAAAATAGAAGGTCAAGTGATCTGGGGGAAGTGCAGTAAACAGTTTATATGAGAGCCTTTGGGTTTTTGATTCTGACTGAGAAAAGGACTGATTGACACAAAAATATGACGTCTTAAATACGTTATGCCTTATTACCTTTTTTATAACTTAATTTCTCATCTTAAATTCTAGATTACCCGCACTCGCTTTACGCGTTATCACTGACTGTTGACCTCTCGAATCACTCAAGGCGCCCACTTTAAGAGGTCACCATTAATTTTACATAAAACAACATAATGATCCTGAGATAGATTCCATTCCAAACACTACCATCGTAAATCATGGCCTGCAACATATATCCTAATCAAGCAAACAGGCTGCTAGGACAATGTTCCACTAATTCGTTCGATCTAGGACTTGTTGGACATGTATTACATTGTTCTATGCCCAAGAAGTTGCACGTTTCCCTAAATAACTGGCTAGTAAAATTTTCTCGTTTGTTTGTGATTAGGACATTGGAAATTCGGCAGAACGGGAATAACTTGTGAATGAAAACATTAATTATTTCTTCCGCAGTTATTTCTCGCAAGAGAATTACAAAAATATATTTACTATATCTATCAATTAAGGTAATTAAAGTTTTAATAGGTCTGCATTCGTGATTGCAAATTTTACCGTAATTTTATGAAAATTTCAGAAATCAGGATTGATTCCGGTAACAACTTACTTTTTTGGCAAAAAAAGACATGCGCGAACATATTCTTCCATCCACTGATGCATATTTTCAAAAGCTAAATCATTACTTATGCTTATTCAAGTCTTATCTAGAACGAAGTGGCCTTGCTGATGAAGTTCTTGGTTGACCTCAATTACATATTAATCAAGAACAAAAACTCGCGAATATTTCATAGAAGCGTCAACGCATTATGCAACTTCTTCCCTTTCATAAAAATTGCTACGCTTTATCATTTTTAAAGTTTACTTTTCTTCTTTTTTAATAGATCCCTCAAATATTTATTTGTCTGCTGTTGTTGTTTTTCCATTAATTTAAAAAAAAAAAAAAAATTTCAAATATATATGCTATCATTTTGTATTTTTGTTGTAAAGAGTTAACAGATTAATAAAAGCATTTTCCATAAGCTCTGATTCTTTTTCTTCTTCTTTATTTTCCATAGATTCTCTAAATCTATTCCATTCTATCTCTTGTCTTTTAGTGACATTCAGATCATCTAAAGTAGGTGTGTTTAGAAGTCGGTTGAGATCTCCTTTCTCATTCGTCGCTTGAGTGAAAGCTGACTCTTCATTGGCTGGAAAGGAATTGAGGGCGAAGTCAACTTCATCAGCCTTTTAATTTGGAGTCAGAATGTTTGTATTAATTATTTCTCATCTATACTGTAAGCTCTTAATAATGTTAACTCTTATTTCTTTAGCACAATAGTTTTGGAGGTTAATTCTTATATTTAGCTTACTTAAAGTTCAGGTAAACTTGAAAGAATTTTTATAGGTATTCCAACAAGTAGAAAACCTTAACGTTTGAAAAGTTTTGAAAGCTACAGCAACAGTTTATTTAACTGGGCATATTTTTGTTCTGTCGCATTTAAACTCTTAATATAGAAGGCAAAAAGGGAACTATGGTTAGTATCGGCCATGACTATGAAGGAAAAGGCATCTTCTGATGCATAAATATAAATTATAGATTAGAGGATAAGTAAACGGATAAATGAGGGTAAAACTATATTTACAGATTCTTGGTATGGTCTGTGATATATCAGTATTGGTAGTACCTAGGGGGTATAGGTTAAGTAATTTAAAGTTTATGGCTAAAGTTAGGATTAGGATTATTAATGTTAAGTGTTAGGTTTTTTGATTATGTTTATAGGATAATTATACAAACAATTTTATATGCATGATTTACTTAAGTATATAATTTAGAGTTATGTATCTTGTATTTCTCGGTTAATAAGATTTTCTGAGACTGTCCACGATATTCATTTATTGTCAATTTTAGATTAACCTCTCCATATCATATTATTAGACTATTATATTATTAAAGTGTGTTCAAGTATATATATATATATAATTAACTACCTAGTATTAATTAACTACTATTAATATATATATATAATATATTATATTTATATAATTGCTATATAATATATAATATATATATATATATATACTATATTAAAATATATAACTATATATATTAATTAATATATATAATTTATATATAATATATATATATAATATATATATATATTAATTAATATATATATATATATATATATATATATTTATCACAATATAGCCTATTTCCCTCCCCGCCTATATTGAAATCCTGCAAATCCCATCTACCATATATGATTATATATTTATATATACTATATAGTACTGTATATATATATATATATATATACTATATATGTATCTCCATTTAATCTAATAATAAGTATCTATTACTTATATACTATAGAGAACTAAAAACTTTAGATAGACGCATAATAGGTAATTTTATAGAATAGTAATAAATCATTTAAAATTATTAGGCATTAAATATATAAAAATAATATATTTATCCTAATTTAATATTGGATGGACATACACTATAGTATCTATAACAAGTTTTGTTACATCTATGTGTATTTTGTAGTAGATGGGTGACTCCTGAGATTTATGTTTGTTTGTAGTAATAAATGTCTCTGTAGTGTTATTGTTCTTCACTAATGTCTCTGTAGTGTTATTTCTCTCCACAATAACCAGTACTATTTAGTTTTATATGCTTTAAGCTTGTTTGACACAGCTGATATTTGATTTATATAAGGATCGTAAATATTAGACGTAATATGAAGCCGAACTCCAAATCCTTTTCCCACAAGATCAATGTCTAAAAAATATTGATTAATCTATTGGACCATACATAATACTCAGCGAATTGTTTCTGTAATTAAGTATATTTTCAAAAAAATATTTATTTAGGGAATAAACATTATGAATTCTGCAATAACCATATTATAATGAACATGAAATATAACCTAATTAAATAATTATCATAATAATATATTCATTTGAAAAAAACAATATTTTGTACACTAACCCACAAAAATACAGTGGAATAATGTATTATAATTAATTATACAAGTAAATTTTATTATAATTGTTAAATATCTTATTACTTTTTATATGCAGCTAATAAGGTTCGGGAGCAATATTTATACTATGAGCATTCTATACTCAAAATATATTATATGATGACGTAATAAACAATATATAATGTGCTCGAATGATGACTTCTTGAGTTTAACCATGTAAAAATAATTAGTGTCAATTCTAAGCAACGTTTCTCTACTGCGAGCATCTTGTATCTTCCAGTCTCAAGATTCATCTTGAACACTGAGAGAGTAATCGCTTTATCCCAACTTAATAATATACTGGTTTATCAATAGTTATGAGTACGTTTATCGAATTCAAGTCTTTATCATATATAACATCGGATTTAGCGTAAAACCCTACCAACAACTGATCTGTTAGTCCATTATATGTGTTCAAAAGGATTATTTAATATTCCTGGTAAATGTTACTAGACATCAGCTTTTTTAAATTTACTGATAAACCCTATTCATTCTCCTATACAAGAAAGATATGTTATACACTAAGAGAGAATATAAAACACTTCTATCAGTTATATTGCGATTGGCGCGCCTATCCGGTCTTATTGCAGTAAGTCGCTAGATTTCATATCAACAACCCTCAGTGTTTTCAAATACACATCATTGTATTTTAATAGCTTCTTCTCTGCAGTTCGCGCATTCATCTCTTTAACGTCGCAAAGTACTACGACAGATAAGGCTTAACAGGAAAGAGGGAACGATCAGGAAATCGGCGTTGCTCTCTCGAGGAAGAAAAAACCTTCATTCCAAATTAGTTATCTATTCCAGCCCTGAAACACAAGTTTGGTTAAGAACGATGATTTAGTTAGTTAAACAATCGTACTCTCAGAATATCACTCCAATCGCTATAACACACTCTAGAGAGAAATACTCGTATTAAGGTCAATAGAGAATTCAACGAAATAATCGTGGGGCTTTCCAATGAACTTCGAGAGTTTTAATTTTATTATAATATATAATATTTATAAAGGAATTGTACACTATATGGTTTCATCAAACATCGATTGACACTCTTAAAATCTAGTCCATAACCAAATACAATCTACTATTTTAAATTGTAGCAATCTGTCTATTATGATTTATATATTATATATCGTGACCATATTCTTATTTATCGCCCGGAATCATAAGTTATATTTATCATATACTAATCAGGTGAATCTCCCGATTATTTTAATTATATATGTACTGTATATATAAAACTTACATAACCGTAATTAAATAAAATTAAATAGGATCAACTTCATCATCCCTTTTCATTTGATGGTCTACCTCTTAACATTTCTCATTCCGACGAAAATTATTGAAAATGTTTAATACTATAAAGATCAGGCGTTTTTTAATCCTCTCGCATAACATCTCTTATTCTTGTACTCTAACGACCTAGCTCCTAAGTTAACAAGCATATGTGAAATATTGAACAGAGAGAGCTGACGCATATATACGTCACTTGTGGCTTTTTTATCGAGAGCGGCAATAAAACGCCACGTGAATCATTAGCACGATAAAATCAGAAAATATCTATATATAGCAACATCTCTATATGTATATATAATATGGGAGAATAATAATACATATCGGAGAAAATTGAAATTTCGAACGTCCACTTTCTAGAGTTCCGATTTATCCGAGGATGGCCTTCATAACATATAAATTTACCTTGAGAGGACATGTATTCACCAAGACACAATATACAAAGGCGGAGAGAGCAACTAATCCCGATTGCGTCCACATAGCAAAAAAATAATTGAATTCTATAATATATCAAATTGAGAGATAATTTATCTTTCATCTATATATTTATTACATTTCTAAGGAAAGCTATAATAATTATTATTAAACTTCCCTATCCTAAAATTATAAAATACTCATACTTAATTAACATTTGAACATATTATTCATTATAAATAGAGAAAACAATTCAGATGTGAATTAGGAAATGGAAAGAGCTTAAAAAGTTATGAAATTTGAACTCAATATATATGTTCACTCCGAGTACTGATTCGCAACACTACACACACTATTTACATAACCACACACTCCAATAAGACTTTTGGAAAATATCAACGGCAAGCATAGCCTCGGAGAAACCTAGTGGGACGGCTAAAACTATTCCTTGAGGCCACTCTACTGCCATAGGGCATCACACCGCTTTGCTCCAGTAGCGGCTCTATATCTTTTTCAGTTGTAGTCTCACTTCACAGAGTTCATACTCGTTAGCCTAGCAACCCGAGCTTAACTTCCTCGACATCTTCTCTAACATTTCCTCTTTAAAATCTGTTCCTGGCCTGCCTCACTCACGTTCATTCCTTTTCATTACTTCATATAAATTCTAATTCTATTCTTATTCCTATCACATGTATATTTAACCATATAATTTTCCGTTGAATTGTATAGTGAATATCTCTCTTGCTTTACGTCAGTCAGTGAATAACCACTCTAGAATTTAATGTTCTCACAAAAGACAACCTTAGAGGTTTTTCCTCAAAAATATTACAAATGAACTTTTTCTAAAAAAATATTTAGCTCTTTCTTATGCGGTTTATTTCGACTTTGTCTGTCTTTACTCTCTGTCGGGGAAGGATGAACTATTAGATTATAAGTCTATCAAAATACGTTATTAAGTATAGTGGCATCATTTATCGCGAAAATTATCAGTTCCAGCCTAAATTAAATATAAAAGTTGTCCATAGTTAATAATTTGAGCTATTTCTCGTCTACTTCGAAAAAACCAATACTTGGAGTTCTCAAATAGATGTGCTTAAGTGAACTCTCGAGAACCTTAGTACCTAAACTTAAATTCGTAAGTATTGTTAAATATACGCTCGTTAGAGTTAGAATAGTAGTATAAATCAGATATGATTATCAGATGACTTGAAAGTTTTTTTATTCCGCTTTGCAATTTATGTGTAAATAATGCTATGTTCAACTATCTATAAAATATTTTTTTATAATATTTAAATCATTAATTTTAATTATGCTAATTTATAATGTTATACCATTAATAAGATACAAAGTGACTAAAGGAATTTATTAAAGTGTTAATTCTTTGAGTAAACCATATATTTTATGATTCTATTATTATTCATCTTCATTATATATATTATTTAATTATTATTATATTATCATTAATATCTTTTCGTAATAATAAAATATATTATTCAAATCTTAATTTAAATTCATAATTATTCTATATTTAATTATATATATCACATTTATATATAAATTTATCTTAATTACTGTTTAGCTATTTTATTAATATATTATTATTAATTATCTCTATTATTTTAATTTCCATTAATTCTAATTATATTTAATTATCTATTATATTCATCTAACTCTATCAACCAAAATGATAAACTTTACAGAATTATTTTAAGTTATTCTGCGTAAATAACTTTCTATCACTACAAAACTACAACTATATATAACCTACACATAAATGAAAATTTTTTTCATCATTGATACTTTTTTTGTAGTATTTGTGTAAAAAAGGTGAATGGATATATATAAAGAGGAAAATTAAGACACGTCAGCCAGGACTTAGATATAACGAAAAATTCTTGAGAGATATCACATAATGCAATATACGCACAACTCATAACACTAATCCTCGCAAACGGTTTTTAATTTATCCGCGCCAAGTTGATATCATAATCTCAACCATGTGAAATACCATATGCCAACAAAATGTATTTCTATACATACGCTATTCGTTTGACGCACTTCAGAATCAAACCAGGGGAGCAAATGAATATATTATTATTCTAGGCGTGAGGACGAAAGTGCGCCGTAAGTGCCCCCACCGCATCATCACACTCTCACTGTGTAGAACCAGTGAGCCCCGCCACTTTTTCTCACTCCTTAGACCGTGTTTACACCCAGAGGTTCTCTTCCCTTTTGTTAGCATAAAGGTAGTATATCGCACACGGTAAAGTAAAGCTGGAGGCATAAATGGATGAGGGCAGGTCTCATCTCTGGGAGCTATCCACATCTCGGCGCGTGCAGAGAGAGGAGTAACATGGGCATTAGATACGCACACATAATAAAATCGCCTCACGTTGACTGCGTATATAGAAGTGACATAAACATAGTGTCTTATCATACCTGCGTTTTATCACTTCACTCTTAGTAATACTATCGGCTTAAGAGAATGCTACTATTTATATATAACGTATCACTCATATATATACTATATTAATTAAATCTATTATCACTAAATATCTATATACTATATATTTATTATTTTATATATTAATATATACTTAATATAATTTATATATTCTATATAAACATAATATAGAGATAATTAATGTAGAAGTTAATCTAGTACACACCAATATCCCCTAAAGACTGATAATAAATAATGATAAACGATAAAATAATTAAAATATTTTAACTATATATAATATAATCATGAGATTTAGAGGCATTTACGGCTATCTATCTATGCCTAATATCTATCTTATATATAATAGAACAGTTACGAAGTAACGTAGATAACAATGATGAAAGCCGATGATGATATAATTGTATAGATTAAATCACACCATAAGTTTAAGGACAAAATATAAATCGCATTTATAGTTCAAGTATAATTAACTCTATTCAATAACTACTAAGCCTATTTAGCTCTCTGTTGATAATTTCTCAAATTATAATATGAATAGAATATACTAAATTAAGCATTTTATATTTACCTAGTTATTTTATTTATTATTTTAATTTATATATATATATATTATTATATATATAGTATACTTACATATATTATTATTATTATTTACTATATATTCATATAAATATATTATATCATAATATACTTAATATAATATATTCATATATTCATAAATATATTACATATTAAATTAATATATTATATATATACTATATATATAATAATTCATAGTTTATTTATATACTATATAATTTATAATATAATTATATATATATAATATACATATATAATTCATATTTTCCATTATATTAATCTCATATATATATAATTAATATTATACATATATATAAAAAGATATGATATATTATCTTTATTCAATATAATATATTAATTAATATTATTATATAAATATATACATATATATATTATATCATAATATATATATCTTATATAATTATACTATAATATATAAATATTAATAAATATATATAATAATATTATATTATTATTACGGTATTTTATTATTAATATCGGTATTGTTTATAATCTATATAAAATTATATAATATAAATAATATTATATAATTCCAAGAACTAGCAACTCATTATATTATATTATATATACTATTACTCTTTATTATTAATATATATATAATGTATATATATATATAAATAATATATTATCTAATATATCATTAATTAAATTAATTATATATTAATATTTACTTATAATTAATATATTTTATATATATATAGATTATTATATCTATATATATTATATTAAGTATATTATTATAACTATATAATATTAATATATACATATAATTTTAATATTACTTATTTAGACTTATATATATATATCATAAATATATTAAATATTAATATTATTTTTTACGTTGTTTATACTCATTAAAAAAAAAACTTTATATATTAACTATATTACTATAATATATATACATTATACTTATTTCTAATATTATAATTAATATATATATACTCTAATTCCATATTATTATACTTAATATTATTATTTTCTACATTATATCCTATATTATACTATAATTTCAATTATATATAATAATATAATTTATATTAATTAATAGGTTTGGTATCATATATTAATATTAATATAAATCTTCATTAAACTATAATATATATTATATTCATATAATAATTATATTTATTAATTATCATTCATTATTATTTATCTATAATATAATCATTATATATATAATTAATATAAAAAGTTATATATAAATAAAATTTATTTAAATAAAAACTTTATTACTACATCTTTAACAATTTATTAAAACATATTTTCTAATATAAATAGAGAGAAGCAGAGATGAAGACAGAGAAGAGAATGAAGTAAGAGTAGATTTGCATTACTTTTCACACACATAACTATAAGTATATAATTATTTGGTTTTTTATTAGATTTATACCTTTCATAACTACTTTCATAAAAAAAAGTTGGTGGACGTCAAGGCTCTCCTTAAGACTATCTATATAATTTTATTAAGTACTTTCTACTCTACCTCTTAACAAATAAAATAGATCATCATAATAAATAAAGGATTGGACTATATAATTTATGATAAAATACAATTACTTAATTTAACATAATTTTTAAATATATTTTAAATTTAAGTAAACATTATAATCATTAATACACTCCAAAGCATTTGACGGGGTATGGTACATAATAAATAAATAAATAATAATGTTTATACTTAGCTTATATACCTTACTACCATATACACGTAAATTATACTATCAATCACACATATTAATAAAGTATTTTCTAACTCCACATTTTTAAACTGATTTCTTTAAGCTGTTATTAATTAATATTGTTAATTTTCTCTTGCTTGTAAGGTTATAGGTAAGATAAATAATGAATTGAGCTTAATATTAGTTCAGATTACATTTTATAGTCTAACATGTCATAGTAATATAATTTGTTATCTCGGCAAGTTTAGGTATATAATTATTTAAGTAAAGAATAAAATTGAAGGAGATTCCCTTTAACAGTATAATCACTAATCAACCGTTAGGTACTCCATATATATATATTTACATTATTTATTTATCAATTTCTTAACTTATCCAATAACCTTTTCATTATTATATAGTATTCATTCTCTATAATATTCTAAACAAATCTTTTCATTCTCATAAAACACGCTATAATTACTATATTTACTATATAATATATATAATTATACTACACTAACATATAATATAGATATTACATACAACTTATTCATATTATACTCTATATTTTATTATTTAATTCATTACTTGAACTGCTGATTTAAAAAACATTTTGTTAATTATCTATAACTTATTATACAACTCTTTTGAGAAAGTCCCTAAATGTTATATTTTTATTTTACTACTTAACAATATTATACAATATATTACATTAATAACTATTGTTTAGATACCTATATAATTATTAATTATTATTACTATATATTTATATATATCACTATATATGTTATATTAATATTATTATATATCTGCTAAATATCCATGAATATATATATTATATATTAATTATCACTATATATTATATATTTATTATCATATAATTACTTATATATATACATTCTATTATATTAACTATACTATATATAATATTTTATATATTTAATCTAATATATCTATACTTTAATATAATAATTATCATTATAATATATATTTAATCTTTATAATACTATAATTATACGCTGTGTCAAAGATAACGTACATACCCCAACTAAGTGTTAATAAATGTTCAAACTCGGCAATAGGTACACTGGGAAGACCTTACACACCCATGATAAACTACTAAAACTCTTCACCTTACACTACGAGCACGAAGCAGCAACTCATGATGTAAATATAAATGTAAACTACTACCTATACCGCAGATTGACCATTTGCTGGCAGTCATTTTGAGGCGGAGATAAATGTGTGGAAAAACATCAAAGGCAATCGTAACCAATAGATCCTGGGACGAGATGTGGGGTAAGGTTTATTCGCCGGGGGTACCTATATCACAACATATACAAGGAGGAGTAATATCCCCAGAGGAGGAACAGCAATCCGATAACAACATTGGATGAGGAATAGTGCGGCGCTGCTGCTCCTGAGTATCGGAGTTCACTAGAGATCTATTCGTGCGTGCACATGACATGCAACATCACCTGAAAAATCATATCACGCCGTATTCGGCAATGGGTACCACGTGGCAATCGAAGATCTATGTCTGAGTGTTAGGCAGCACACAAGATTACAATGAGGATGGATCCAAACAGCGTACTTCGAATGTATAATGCCCTAGAACACATGATCCCGCGTATGTACGTCACCACAGTAGTAGGCCTCTAGGGCCCACGTACCGAACGTGGCAAGCACCAATTTAATAACGGTTCTGCATGCTAATGCCGAGAGCTCGCATCATTGAGCAACCGGACAGCATGTATCTACATCGATCCTAGCTGGTCGAGGATGTAAACGCACCTAGAGAGGGAGTGTACACAGCCAGTGTTGCCCAAGCGGACTGCCTCGCCGCGACTTTAATTACTGCGCGCCGGACGCGTCTCGCTATAGCGATCACCCTGCAAACCCACCGGCCCCACAGTCGTAGCGCCGCTGACCTGCGCATTTGCCCTGCAGAGCCACTATCTATTCGCGACCGGTTCCGACTGACTGGCGCACCAACGGTGCCTCTTTACTCTACGGGAGACATGTATGCGAGTGGTGACTGGTACGATCTGCGAAGAACAAGGCGCAATCTAGCATGTATTCCGACGACGATTTCCGAGAACGCGTATGAGGCTTCTCATTGACAAAGTTGGCAATGGGTAGTCAAGTAGCAGGTCGTACGTTCTCTGGAGGTTGGCCGCCTCGGCCTCTGTGACTACACATGCTCGCGAAAATCGCCTTGATCAGGCGGAGAGTCAACATATTCGGTATTAGCAATTTGTAACTATC
This sequence comes from Trachelipus rathkii, assembly GCA_015478945.1. Classification (NCBI taxonomy): domain Eukaryota; kingdom Metazoa; phylum Arthropoda; class Malacostraca; order Isopoda; family Trachelipodidae; genus Trachelipus; species Trachelipus rathkii. The sequence goes on from JABUQX010094348.1 coordinate 29,021, forward strand.
GTATCTCACTATCGTATTATCCTAGTGAAGGACGACAATATTATTACAGACGTAAAGGGTTAACTAAGGTAAGACAACCTCCAGCAGCCACTTATGTCGACGCCAAGATGGGCCCATGCACATCGGTGGAGACTTATATCCGATCCTATTAAGGTGAGAAGGAAGATTTACTCTAGCAGTCATGTAGCTACAGAGATGCACGCACGACTGATGATGGAAGCGACTCGCTGCACGCTTATGGACACGCAATGCAAATTACGGCGTTGGTATGTCGGCGCGCATTTAGTCTTATGGACCAGTCAACCAAAATCTCCGCGCACAACATTTCTAGAGGATATACCGAGAAGTGACGAGGACGAGTACGCGAACCACGCTGCATTCCTCCACGAACCCTCGACCGAGCCAGTGAGCGACAGGCAGGGCACGAGACGGTATAGGAGGATCGAGAATCCTGTCAACAGGGAACCCCAGAGAGACACGCACAACTGAGAAAGAGCAGAAGCTAGGAGCAAGACGCAAGAGAGGAGACGAACGAGAGATGAGTACGGGATTGATCGCTAGGCACTAGTCATCTTATGCCAGCGGCGGGGTCATACTCGACCCATCGCCGTACCGGAAAAACTATTGTGTGTTTGCAGCGCCGAACTCTCCCGAATCCTGCGAGACCTTTGGCTCAACCTTTTGCCTCGGGACATCCACTCTCCATTCAACCTAACGGTTCGGGGAGGATCCACCATGTGTTATTAAGTCATTCGTCCAATAAAGTTGCTCTTTGGCGTTTCTTCAACCCTTTTCTACCCTCCCTCGCCACAGTACCCCCTTCGCGGTACGTTAATTTTTTTGACGAGTAGTATAAACTTGTATCCTTCCCCAGAAATCTTCTCCTTACAGGGAACTACATATTTTCTCAGTCGCTTCCTTCTCTCAATAATTACTTTTATCGTCTTAACCGCCTAAACAAATTATTTTTATAACACCAAAACCTCCCAGTTACAATCTCGAAGTATTTAAATATATAAGCAGAGCTCAGACAGAGTTTAACAAGGCCGTTTCAGTGTTTTCCAGCTTGTGAGAGAAACGACACTTTATCAGAGATCAATTGAATAGTATATTGTCTCCACTTTAATATGAGAGTTTTCAAACCGCTCTACAGGGCTTCTCAATTTGCCGTATCGGGCAACGCGTTAGAAACAGTGTTTTAATTCAAGCTAATAAATAGATGCGTTCTAACCTCTTTTCGAGAGCACATTCCATACGCCCACACCAATGTTTATCTGGCACAATCGTGTTTGAGCATAATCCGTACTACATCACATCTTTACGTTTCAATCTGATCGAAACTTTGTTTAATGTTAAAAAAATTGTAGACCACAAGCATCGCAGTTTAAATATTTAGACTATAATCTTTAGATTGGAAAAGCGAACTGGATGATGCATTGAGTGTAGTGGTCAATGTTCACTGTGCTGTAAATAGATGTCTTGCTTTAATTAAATCTTGGTAAATCTGCAAGGGTACCAAGTTTAGAGTCCCTTAGTATTCGCTATGATGGTATGTTTGCTATGGCGTTAATTATAATAGGTAAAACTATAAAAAAAATATAGAATAAAAGAGGCAGATGTGTGAGAAAAACCTGATAAATGATGAATGAAGCATGTTATGGAGCTGCTCTGGTGTGACACGAAAGGCGCTATGAAGAAGATAATGACAGCGAAGAATTTTATCGATGGTTTTAGTCATCATGACAATGATGATGATGATGTCGTTGTAAGCGGTTGTACAGAGTGAGTGTGTTGGGATTCCACCTCTGGTAGAAGAAAAAGTGGATTGAAGCAATAAAAGAATGTCTGAAGGAGACAGGAATGTGAAGTTGGTTCAAGCGATTATAATGGTCATAAAATGAAATGAATGGCGTGGTTTTTTTGAAGAGGGTATGATTGTAGCCCGGCCCAAGGGAGAGCCTTGACTAATGAGAACGATACCACAGTGTAGTAACTGGTTCCTGTTGTACTCATTTGTCAATTGTTAATATATTCATATCAATATTACTTTATCTATATATCTCTATTACTATACTATAACTAATATATATCATATATATATATATATTTATACTTACTATATAATATATACATATTTGAACGTGATGTGCTCTATCTTCCACTTATAGACATCACATCTTCGAGATAGTTTTAAAAGTATTTTTGATACAGTAATTGGGAGTAATATCTGGACCAGATGTAAATATATTTGAAAGATTAAAAAAAATGGACGAATCTTGACAACACAAATTCCTTAGTGGGGTAGATGTTGTCACCGAGTATGTCCGTGGTAATATGATGGAATTTCTTGAAGATTAGTTACGTCTGAAACAGCGCCACGATGATTATCGGAAATTATTAGAAATGGCTATGATCTTCCTTGTCGTCAGCTCCCGAAGTGGGGTCTCATTTCACATTCTTGGCAGTTTGAGCAACGCTTGGTGGATGGTAAATTCTATTTACGCCTTTAAAATATATTTATTCTAGGATCAGTTCAAAATGACCACACGCGATAAAGATTCTATCAGAATAACTTGTCTTTTGTTATGAGACTTTATTTACGATCTTGGTTTTCGGCACCATTGGCCGTTAAAGCTCCATATCTCGATTTCAATTTTCTGCTGCGCATAATCTAGTATAAAAAATTTGATGCAGATATTAGTAAAGCTGCCTTGAAGAAATTTTTTTATGATGTTCCACTGAACTGTGCACCAATAATTGCTACTTAAATAAAGGATATAGACGACAGCGTTACATTGTTAAAAATGAAGACCGCCATGGTTTAAAGGCAATAGATGTTTCATACTTTACTACCGCTGATTACAAAGCATTATTCTCAAGATTTAAAATTTATTCAAATTTGGAAAGAGGATGAAAACATGGGATGTAACTATTGAAATTCATTGTAGTTTTTAACGAGCAGCTAAGAGAAGAGTGAAGCTAACTGAAGATTTCAGAACATTTTAATTAAAGGCGAAACAGAGAAACAATACATAGTTCAGATTGCTAGTGAATACCGAAAATAGTATTCAAAATCTACTAAAACTATTCGAAGAAGAAGTGAAATTCAAATATCTTTGATAATCTATGTTTCAAATAAATAATGATTTGTCCAATATTTGTAAGTAATAAATATATATTTCAATTTTTCAATATCTTTAACCTGCCAATAAATCAGTTTCGAAATGTAATAATGGTGTTAAAAAACATACTTCTTAAAATGTGAAATATTGATCTTTGGGGCTCTTGAGAGTCCTCTTAATGTAGTTCAATGGTGCCGAAGTTTTGTATCAAGAAGTTTTTTATCTAGTGGAACAAAAATAACGGGGTTGAAGGAGGCAAATTTCGAAAAAATGAAAGTTAAGAGACCATTCTAATAATATAATATCTACTATTGTTATACCTATATATAGTATATATAATATCATCTCATTATAAATATATATAATTCTCTATATATATATAATATATATATATATATATATCTATATATATATTATATACTATAGTATAAAGCATTATTTGTTTCTATATATATTAGAGTGGCCCTCAATTTTAAAGTTCTGAAATTTAAACGGGACACCCGTAATATTGTTAGAAATGGCTAACGTAATAAATGTGTGAAATCTTGCCCCAATAGGTCAACAATTAATGGCGGCGCATCGCACGTGCAATTTGCAGCATTACATCAGTATGTTAATTGTATGGTATCCCGTTCCTCTACTCCCAATTAGCTCATTGAATTGCCTTTTATTTCGGCAATATCACTCATTGTTCTAATATAATAATAATAATAATAATAATAAATAATATAATAATATTCAATAATAATAATAATATATAATCAATATCAATAATAATAATAATAATAATAATGAATAATAAATAAATAAATAATAATAATGAAAATAATGTAAAGTTAATGTCTGCTTCAGTTTTCTATTGACTACATGATATAAATTGGCGTTTTGTTTTGCCCAACATGGAAAAGAGATCCAGCTGACTGTTTAACTTTATTGTTGGGCCCCCATATGGAAAGTCCACTATTGGTCACAAACATTCCTTTAATGGAATCAGGCTTTAAAGGGTAACCTGTTTTACAACTATGCGTAAAGTGAACTAAATTTACGCTCAAAGTGCTCATCTAGTTATAAAAGGAAATAGAAAGGTTTTGGCAGAAAGCGCGAATCCAACTAAAACGTGTCAAGCAACAGCATTCGAGAAACTGGAGCCCATACAAAGAATGCAAAGATGCCTCGTAAGAGTTGCAAAAGGCGGACCAACAAAGTATGAGCTGAAATCAATAACTTCGTACAAAATGAATTTCCTAGGAAAAAATTAACGATCTTTTTCTCGATATCGCCCAGCTGATGCTCTTCAACTTCATATCCATTGGAAGAAGATCTCAGTTTGCTTCCTTATTCAAAGAGAGAAAGGGTAGAGAAACGGGTCAATGAATTTGGTAAAGCATCATGTTTTAGACAGAATAAAGAAAAGCGAAGGGCTGTTCTAAACCAGAAAGGTGGATAGAAACATGAAGGTGGCAAAAGGATAAAACAATGGGAGGTAAGCTTTTTTTTCATTCAGAATTCTTTCTATTATATTATTATTATTATTATTATTATTATTATTATTAGTTATTATATTATTATTATATTAATTTCTTATTATTATTATTATTATTCTATATTTATTATTATTATTATTAATACTTATTTAGAAAATAGACAGAATCTCATAGGTATATGTCCAAATTTGAAGAAATTATAATGTTTCATTTTTCATTCTGTGTTGTAGCTGACGTTTATTTAAAAACAATCACGAAGCACTGCCAAACTATCTTAAAAATTCCGTAGATTTTATTACATAATAATTACTAATTAATATGTTATTGTTATTACAATTGTTATCTTTCAGAGAAAATCATTTACTGACCCCTATAACAGACTATACAAATGAGATTGAAGAACCTTTCACAAGGACGAGGACACTACACGGTTTCTATACAACTTTTGAATACAAGTCTACACACACAGTCGTGTCATACTACCCACCTTTTTCTAAAACAAAGTAAAAGAGCCAAAGTTCAGGTAATAACACCTAGGTTAGTTGCTACTCTTGATAAATGCAAAGTCAGGTCGTGATGCTGTTAGAATATTATCTGCTGCAGCTTGGGTCCTTTGCACGCCTAAAACATAGTTATAAACCTAGAAGTTCTATCTCACGCTGTCGAAAGCATATATATAAGAAACGAAATAGCAGGAGACCATATTTAATAAGTTCAAGAGCATGATTTACCACATACCAAACGGACAGGGGATGGAATAATTCGGACAAAAATGTTACTGGCATGGAACCCGTAGATAGACTTCCAGTAATATAATTTCTTGGGTAATAGAATAATTATTAGGGGTGCCTGCCGAGTTAATTCGGTAGCTGGGCACGACAAGCTGAATGCGTATATGAGCACTAGAAAAGTTGGAACGTCCAGAGGAAGAGTCTTGAAACTTTTGTTCTTGATACAACTGCTACAAACACAGATCGATTTTCAAGGTGCCTGTATAATTAACTAGAACAAACATATAAAATAGAGATTTATGTATTCTCCCATGTCGCTCATATATATGAATTATTTTGAAGGCTGTTTATTGATTCAACAGTTGGTCATTCTTTTTGGTCCAGACATTTCTACATTTAAGAAATTTAAAGACAAAATTGGTCCATAATGGATAAATTAAAACTCACACCAGGTATAACTGATGAATTTGTTAAAGAAGATATCAAATATGCCAGATCTCCTAGATTTCTCTTAAAACTCTTAGAGAAAAACAAGTTCGAGAAGAATTATAGAAAACTTGTAGAACTGTAGGCAATTTTCCTGGTAGGCCAATTCCTCCTCGAAGGTATATCTTTCGGATACCAGAGCCTTTCATCATGCACCGGTGGATGGCCAAAACTATCTATTGCCTTAAATTTTTGTTTTCCGTAAACAATTTAAAATATTGCCAAATGAAATAAGTTGAATCAGAGATGTGTGTCTATTTATTGCTTGTCCTTTATGTAAAGCCTGATTCGTCTCATATTTTTGTGTAAAAAAGGTAATAACATTATCTAAAGACCGTTTTTTTTTTTTTTTTTAATTTTCTCTTATTTTTCTGGTTATTTTTTCTTCTTCACTTTTTTTTTTTTTTTTTTTTTTTTTTTTTTTTTTTTTTTTTTTTTTTTTTTTTTTTTTTTTTTTTTTTTTCGTTTTTTTTTATTTTTTTCTTTTTTTTTCTTCTTGTGCCTGTTTGTTTTTTATTTTTTCCCCTCCCCACCTTCCCGCCACTTTTTGCGGCCCAACCCCCTACACCCCGCCTTCTCGCTCAGCCAGCCCCGCCGCCCTCTCTATCCCTCCCACCCCTGTCTTTTTTTTCTCCCCCCTTTTTTTACTTTTTTTGGGGCTTTAAAGCACATGTCAACCAATTTCTCCTCTGCTCGCCCCCCGACCCACAACCTTTGTTTTCTTCTTTTTTTTTTTTTTTCTTTTAAAGACTGATATAATGATGTGATTTCGTTTTTTTCGTTTGTCTTTTTATTCATTTGATTTTTTTTTTTTTTTTTTTTTCTTTTTTTTTTTTTTTTTTTTTTTTTTTTTTTTTTTTTTTTTTTTTTTTTTTTTTTTTTTTTGACCCGCTTTTGACCTTACTTGTATAAGGATGTTAATGAGGAAATCAGCAAAAATTAGCTTTGAATAAAATTTGCAATATTTTATGTACCTTTCACCTGAAGCAGCTGCTAGCTGCATCATTTTTTGATGAAAATGTTTCAGTCTACAACAAAATTAAATAATAATAATGAGCTCTAGAAAGTTATGATGTTTCTGAGGGACAATGTCAAGAAGTACAGTTCATCCCAGACGTGGATCAATATTTCAGGAACAGATATAAATTATTCATTAACCAGAACCAAGCAATTCTTTGAGCGTTTTTCAATAAAAAAAGAATTTCCTGATTATGCATCCTTCTGAATGGAATAGTAATGGAAAACTTTCAGAAAGGAAGACAAATTGCAATGGGGTTTAAAGTTGTAAACGATGTTGCAGAACGGCGAGTTAAGTTAATGGAGGAATATAACAAAATATTGGTTAAAATTGAGGATGACAAACAGTTTATTTTGCAAATTGTATCCGCATATAGACGACGATATCCAGATGCTAAGAAATCGACAATATCTGCTAAATTTTAAGCTAAAAAAAAC
>JABUQX010094349.1:0-15000 GCA_015478945.1 Trachelipus rathkii
TGACGCCTTTAAAACATTGTAGATTTCCTTACCCCTTAGAGTACAATTTGTATATCCAATACTCTTATTACTCTAAACAACTGGTAGCATAAAGTGGGAATTTTATTTGGACTTCAATTCTTGTTCCCGGGCTTTTTTGGCTGAACCTCTGCACTGCAAGAACATACCCTTTATGGAAATGTAATGTGACTCAAGTTTATTTTTATAAGCTCACATATGAACACTAACCAAACAGATCATTACAAATTCCTCTGATCTAGCAACAATGAATAATCTTACTACAGATTTCCACTTATAATAATCCAATAATTTAAACTCACCGTCATTTATATTTGAAAACTCAATTGTCTCATTTAGTTGTGTTTACTTCATTTAACAACATAGTTTAATAGTTTGCTATATTCACTTTTACTATCTGCTGAGAGTATTGGAGGTTACTAGATTTAATTTCAATAAATTAATACTATAAAGCAATTTGTATTAATTACTACATAGCGAACTTTAAATTATATCCATAATTATTTCATTAATATTCTGATCTCGTTTGCACACTATTTATTTGACTTTTCACATTTTTATTTATAATCAATAATTCAACACACTTAGTAACACGGTTCTAAAATTACTATTATTTTACAATCTTCTATATCTAATTACAAAATAAAATAGTTCTAATAATAATATGACACTCTTTATAAAAATTGACTCGTTATTATTTTAAGATCTTATGTAACATTTTAACAAACTAAACATATTAGATATAATCGTAGCTCCATCTTAACTTTAATCAAAATCTTTAATGCTAAATATTGACAATTAGTAGTAAGTCATTGAATCTTTAACAAATGATTTTGCACACATACTAATTACCACATCATCATCTTTCTCTCTTATTTTTCTAAGCTCTCGATTGGTCTAAAATGTTTCTTAAAATGACTAAATTGTTTCAGTGTCTTCTTTTACACGTCTCATTTAACCATTCTCTCTAGATAAAATACAAAATATCGCCAATATTCATTCATCTCTTAAATCCTTCCTCTTTCTATCTCTGGTCTTAATCTCTCTCGTCACCAATTCTCACTCTTGCTCATCTTCTCTCTCTCGGTTGGGTTAACTCGAACCCATCCATCACTCTTAATACTATACTCTCCTTCCAAAATATCAAATCTCTCGAGAGTAATATTGTATCCTATTACATTGCTAATATATTCATCGACTTCTCTTATTCTACACAGTAAGGTACAAGATCATTTTAAATATCAGACTAATGTGCAACGTGCAACATTTTTTTTAGAATCATATCACTACAAATTTAGAGTAATAATTACACAAAGAATAATTCCTTTATTTTAGAGCCGATTAACACATTTAAAACTCTAATGATTTATGGTAAGAGGCTCCTCCTCCGTTGATCATTGTAATATTTCCTTTTATCTTTAATAATACTCGATTTATGTTCTATTTTTGTTAATTATTTGTATATATTTTAAAATAACAGCTACTATATAAACAAATAAGTATTGAACAATTATATTTAAAACTCTTCATGTTTTGTCACCAAACTAAGCTTATTATAATTAATTTTTGAGAGATCTCTCACCTAAAAGAGAGAAGAGATTATTTTATCAGAGCAATAAACTACAAATTACTCTCAGACTTGGCGTCAAGATGAACAAGTAGTCAAAGTCATTCTTGTCCTATCAATGGCGAAAATATATTGAATCATCATTCCAAATTCAAACTTATTTTTTTTGCTTTAAAAATTTTAAAAAATTCGTAATTCTTCTTAAGTTTCAAATCGATTGATTTTTGTTTGTTAATCTTTAAGCGATGAATACAATATAATTGCTTATATATAATGAAATTTAATTAAAGATTAGAATAAATCAAAAATATATTGTCTGGCAAACACCTTGGGTAGTAACAAGAAATTATTTCATTTACTCTTTCTATACAAATTAAGTACTGAATTCTTTTCATAATAAACTTTACGTCTCTATTAGAGAACTACCTATTTATATGATTGATTATTATTAATTATTATTCCATTATATTGAGTCATGTATATTATTAATGTGATATTTATTTAGATTACTACAATTTTTATTTATATATTTATTGTACAATATAATTAATTATTATACATTTATTATTTAATTGATTTTCATTGATTTAATAAACATTGACTTAAATGTTCAACTTTAATTATTATTTTTTATTTTTTATTTTAACTATATTATTTTTTTAGTTTTCCATAAGATTATTATTATAGTTCTATGATTGTAAATAAGTCAAATCATATTAGTATGTAATCTTATTAATTATTTATTCGAGTTATATCATGTCTAATATATACATTATAAGCACTTTGATTGAGATTTATTTTATATATTATCATCTTAATTATTAATGTACGTTTTTACGTTATAAATTTTCTGAAAAAAATTAATTTTGAATTATTTTAAAATTTCCGAAGTATCTTTTTTTAAATTATTTTATTAAAATTTATTATTATTATTATTTTATTTTTATTGATCTTATCAATTTAAATCTATAATATGATTGATGTATATTGCTATATATTATTATTATTAATTATTATTATTAAATATATTATTATTTTTTATGATGTTTATGCTTTTTCTTCGTAGCAAGAGTTTTATAACTATTTTTGTTTTTTAAATTAAAAAAGAAAATAGCTCTGATCTAGTTATATATATTTAATTCATTGTGGCAGAATTATGACAACTTTATTGGATTATTTTGAAAATCTATTTCAGAAATTACTCATTTCGAATATTTATTCATTAATATTCATTCCATCAAATTTTAGATAGCACTCTATTTTATATCGTATTAATTTTATTTTTTTAATATTAATATATTTTTATTGTACAGTACAGTATATCGAGTATTTTTTTGAAAGATTTTATAGAACAAAATTTCTGGTACTGTTTTATAAAAAAATTATCTATTAATATAATTTATTTTCATATTATTGAAAATATCATGGTATGAATTTGAATAACAGTATTCAAACATTTTGTTGATTATATTTACCTTTTCTTACAATATTGAGAGTTAGGCCGTATCATTATAGGCTAAATATTATTTGATTCAAATTTTCACTTTTCCATCCCAAACTTTTATACTAGTGGTTAAATCTCTCAGTATGACACAATTATTTATTTATACTTTATATTTTATTTAAATAGACTTACTCGATTTTTCAAATCAAGCTTGATTTAACCATTTTACAATATAATTACTATATTTTTATACCATTTTAAATCTGAGTATATTATTAAACATTGATTTTAATTAATATAACTAAATTTACTGATTATTATTATTTTATTAATTTAAATAAATTATATTATCTCTTATTCCAATTTATTATAATTATAATGTTAATTATAATATATAATATTATTTATATATAATTATTTATTATTTATATATTATATATTAATTATTTATATTGCTGTAATATTATAATCGTTTAATTATATTTATTGTTTATCTCTATTATTTATAGGTATCTTTATTTATTGATAATATTTATATATTAATTATTAAATATATATAATTATATAATATTATTAATTATAATATTTATAATTTATAATATTTATATATTTATTTAATAATTTATTTATATATATTTATAATTTATATTATATATATATATATATAAATTATATATTAAGTGATGGACCGGATGTCAAATTTGACTGTTTGCGGATGCCGGATGCGGATGCGGATCTTAACAGATGATCGAGGATGCGGAATGCGGGATGCGGACGGCGATCTTAACGTAGATGAGGATGCGGAGCGATGCGGATGCGGATGTTTAAAATATATTGAAGTTTGAATTAAAAATGATATATATATATATAGTATATATATATATATATTATATTATAGTATATATATATATAGTATATATATATAATAATATATATATATATATATATATATATATATATAGTATATAATTATATATATATAATATATAATATTAGTGATGGACATGACATGATATGATTATATATAACTCTTACAGTCTTCATTCTCTCCCAGTCGGGCTTACGAGCCTGTCAGTGGGGCAAACCTCCCTTCCATCTTGTTCTATCCATCACGAACCCATCCGCTATCAGCTCATCCACTGCAGGCTTCTGGTGTTTCCTCAATGAATCCTCTACTGTGTCTCTCCACCACTTCCGCGGTCTTCCCCTCGGTCTCATTCCCTGGTTTCCACCTCCACCTCCTGCTGTCAACTCTCTCTCCCTGCATCCTTCCAGGTGTCTTCCACCATCTCTGTCTGGATGCGTCCACTTTATTTCATCATGGGTTTCACACCCACGCCTCCCTAACTGTTCGTTTCTCAACTCTCATCTTCTGTCTTTCGAATCACTGTCCTTCAAACATACATTCATCTCTGCTTTGATTCTATTTGAAATTCTTATTATTTACTACTAATTTCTCACTCTATTATCTATCTTCTTCACCCTGATTATCATAACTCCATGTTCTTATCTGCCATTACCTCATATATCTCATTATTAACAATAAATCGCAACATGTTGGTGCGTCTAACTCACCTTTTTCTCTTTTTCTTGGCTTCTGCACCTTTCGATACTTTGCTCTTTATATGGAATTATCAATTTTTCATGCCACACTCTGTTTGAATCTATATAATTATAAATGATCCATTTTACAGAAACTCTCTACAAAAACAATGAGAGTAATTCGATTTTTATAATACTCTTCTTCGGTTGCTCTCTTTCATTTTCACAAGTCCTCACTCCCAATCTTTATTCTCGTGGGCTTCCTCCAATCCCTAGTCTTGTTCGTTAATTTTCCTTTGCACATCCAACTCGAATCTCTGTGGTTTACTCATTTTGTATCAGTGAAGTTTTAAGTCTTCTCTAGAATATTTTTATAACTATATTCAATTAATTTCACAATATCTTTAAATCTCTCTAACAAATATAACTCTCTCATTTGTTCGTTTTTGCTGGTCCCGCATCATTCACTTATTCTTAACAAACTAATACTCCTATCGCATCTTAACTCCCAGCTTTACCACCTTATTTAAACTTCTTTTCTATTTGCTAATATAAATATTCATGTTATTTCGTCCCACATTTCTTATTTAACATATGACACTCTTATAAAATTTACTTCGTTATTCAAAATCGCTGTTTCTCTCTTTAACTATTTTCATGCGAAACTAGAGCACCATTCAATATTTACAATTGGCTTCAACCATGTACATCACCATTCCTAGCCTTTCCTTTAATCAAACTTTAATGTAAATTATTGAAATAACTCAATCCAACACGCCAAATCATCTGCATATACCATGATGTCCGCCTGATGTACAAATGTGTTTTGCTTCACGTTCCTAATAATACTAAAACATCATTACTTTTCAACCCCCGCTTCTATAATGGACTATGTGTGGCTGCCAAATAAAATACAGCTAATATAGACAGTTATCTTCGTGTCAACACACAAATCGACTAAATCGTTTAAACCAACGTGGTTTTCGTTTCGTCTGCTTTATCTCCAGTTTTTTTATATTCTTATATTCATTTTCAAGCCATTTCTATCGATTATATTATAATCAAACAGATTTATTACCTCTACCATATTCATGTATAGCTTATTTAACACTCTCTTTAAGTGGATGTTAAACTCCAGCAACAATTCACTTATATACTGCCTTTGAGTTGGTTATGTAGACTGATGAAGCCACACCATCTATATACAATAGCTCCAAAACTTCAATAATCCCCTCTCTGGAACTAAACTGAATCTCCCACATTTTCCATTCCAGCTTCTTCATAACTTGTGGCTTCTGTATACACATGAACGTATAGAATCAAATGGCTTATCTCAAGTAATCTGACTGGAAATAGTGTTGTTATTATGAAACTAAAATTGTCTAGTAAACTAAAGCCTCTCTTTATTATTTTGAGGAATTGCCTACTTAATGTACTTTTGAACCATACGAGTGTCCTTTCAACCCTTGCATCGAGATGCTATTAAATTCTGTTTAGTTACTTTTTCTATTTTCGACCAATTAACCTCCTTTTTGTTAATTTGTTTCTTGTTAAATAGAAACCCATATTAAATAACTTTGTGTGCAATAATTTTGTTTGCTCAATCTAAAGTTATTAAGTCATTTCTTAATTTGACTGCCTATTAAAAATAAGTTCTTTATATATACATGTAAGTTTTTCATTCTAATTTTTTTTCTTGAGCCTTTTATACAATATAAAAAAACCTTCAGATAGCTCGGAGTGGTGCAATACACATGATAGATTGGACGGCAGAGTCTTCGCTTCCTATCCAATTAGGTATTTGGCTTGATAAAATTTCCTAATATTGTCGGCAACTTCTTACACTTTCTATAAATCATAGGAATTAACCTAATTAATAAACTGACGCTTTCCTCTCCATCCTTTTTGTTTAACCGAGCACTATATTAATAACTAAACTCTCCACAGAGACGGGTGATCCTTGTTACTAAGTTATCAAAACTCCATCCCATGAGCTAATCAAGTTTTTGCTTTCAGTCCTCTCTCTTGAATCTCTTCACTTTAAAGTTTCAAAAAATATCGGCAAATTGGTGCGACACAGACACATATTAATATTTATTCTCATCGCTTACAGATCCAGTGAGCTTGAGTTACTTTTCTCCGCTCTCTTCATTCATATTTATCTAATCAACGTGCTCCTCAAAATTCCCGCCTCCGATTTATCTACCATTATAGATCGCCTCTTTCTCTCTCCACAGAGAGTGTTCTGCTCCTCCTCCTCTCTCTTCCCCTATCCTCCTTCCTAGTACTTGAAGCAGCGGAATTGCAGTTAGTTACACTACATTCAATTTTCAATAACACAACTCATTGCTAAAAGAGTACTATAAATCATGACATTTAACACTATGTTTTGTTTTTGCTTGTACTTGTTTTATCCACCTCCATACAGGAAAGTTCGTATCTAAAATTAACCAAATTCCTCTCTCCTGCCGCAAGCCACGTCTAAAAGATCACTATGTTTTCTAAGCTCACTTTGATAATTACTAAAAGACCATAATTCTTCTTTTGAGTTAAATCTTACAGCAAAAACATTTCTTACCTCTCACTAGAACGTTGCTTTGGACCAATCTATAAAATCTTCTTTCAGGAGACACCTATTTCGACTCTCTTCTATATACAATCACATTCAGTTGTCAAAATTGTAATCTCTTATTGCTATAGCTTTCTAAATGCTATTTATGACTCTCATCATTAATCAAATGAAGGGCATTGGGACTAATATTCCACCAAACTCATTCCTTTGGGCCCACTCTATAAATTTTTTATATTCTCTTTCATCTTTTTTTCTAAAACAGCCAGTGCCCTTGCATATTCCTTGCTTCCACGTATACAAATAGGGGCGCTCCTATGAATTTATGAAATAAATATATTAGAAATTTTCTATGAAATATTTTATATATATAACTTTTATTCAGCGCCTATTTATTACCGTTTTTATTTGTTGTATTTATGTTATTATTAGTTTTTAAGATATATATATATCGCTTTTTTTAGTAGCAACAAGTAATCATTATCAAACAAACTAATTATTCTAATTATATAATGATTTAGCTATTGGAGAAGATAATACATCGTTAGCTATGATGACGTCGATAATATATTGATATTAATTTTCTGTATACTACATATATAATAAAATAAAAATTGATTATAAAGAAGTAAATTGGGAAGGTATAACCTTAATTTAATTTCATAATTTATCTTTTTAAAATATAGAGCAATAACTAGTTTTTATTACTCCTCAAATGAGTAATATATAAAAAAATTACACATTAAATTATTATCTTAACGATATAGTTAAAAAAATTATAAAATATATATAATATAATTAATACCCATTTCTATAACGGCAGTATATATATTTTATATAATTTATATATAATTATATTGTTATATTATATAATATATATTATATATATTATATATATAATATTTAAATTAATATATATAAATATACTATTATATAATATAATATAATAATATATCTATATATTATTATTAATATAAAATTATATTATAATATATATATATAATATATTATATATTATTATATTAATATATATATATATATATATATTATAATATATATATATATATATATATATTATATATTATATAATATATTACGTGATATGTAGACGCGGGATGTCTAAAAATTTGACTGTTTTGCGGAATAGCGGTATATATATATAGCGGATCGCTGGATCTTTAAAGATGATGAGGATGTCAGGATAGCGGATTGCGGATGCGTGAAATTAACTAAAAGTAAGTGAGGATAGGCGGATGCGGATGCGGATGCGGATGTTTACTATTTGAAGTTTGATTTTAGTGATGAATATAATTATATATAATATATATAATATATATGATTATATATATACTATATATATATATATATATATATTAATATATATATATTATATATATAAATAATATATATTTATATATATATATTATTAATATCTATCACTACGTAATAAATTACTAAATTATCAATATATAATTAGCTAATTATTATTATAGTAATACCTACTAATTAATATATAAACTATCCCATTAGATATATTAAGTGATGGACAATACATGATGACAAAATGATTATTAAATTATATTATATTTTCTTACATCTACTCACATTGTGCACTCTCTTCAAATGAAGTCAAGGACATATCAACGGAGATCCCGGTCAGATCAGTGGGGATCCAGCTCACTCTTTTTCTCAACAAGGAACGGGTCTGCTGCGATCATCGCGGACTTGCGGATGCGGAGTGTCCGTTATGATTGTGTAGTGATTCGCCGATCACGAATGCGGGATAAGCGGATGCGCCGCAATTGCCTCAATTTATGATGGCGTGCATAGTTCGCGCAAATGCGGAGTTCCATGCGGATGGCGGACTGTCCCATACGTCCATTAGGCAGGACCTTATATTACGTTAGGTTATTATCCCTCTAATGAAATCCTCTACTGTGTCTGTACATCTACATATTCAACATAATATACATATGATTATGGTTCGCAATTGTTAACCCTTACCTCTTACTCCTGCACCCACGGAGACATGTTCGGTGTTGCGTCTTTCTGTTGGTTTCTACTCTATATCCCCTCGGTCTCATTCCCTTTCCCGGTATTTCGACCTCTACCTCCTGCGGTCAACTTCTCTCTCCCTGCATCCTCTCGCGCTCTGAGTCGTACTCCCCACCATCTTAGTCTGGATGCGTCCACTTTAATTTCATCAGTCGGGTGGTTTTGTATCACTACACACCCGCGTTGACTATATCGCTTCGTGGTCTACACGAACTCCTTCACCTTTGATAACTTCTGTATATCCTTCAACTTTCTTAAGGCTTCTTTATTCTTTCGAGCTTCTTTCATCGATTAAAAATAACTATCGCTAACGATTCCTCAACACTAATCATGATCATTACATTTACTCTGCTGTTACTGAATTCTACTCTCCTCATCTAATCTACCTGATCATTACGCTGCGCACATTAGTCTCCGCCTCACCCATACAACAGTAATCGGCGTCAATACTTATAATTATATCACTCTGTATATTTAATATTGCCTACTTCTTCACCTCTTTGTTTCATTACTATAAATATAAGTATATATATATATATATTATATATATATATATATATATATATATATATATATCATAATATTTAATATCTTTTCAGTATAGTAAATGATTTATTTACTTACTTGAGAGCTTATATTTACCAGATTACCATGCCATATACCTGCCAAATCTCTAATCCGTAATTTCCTTATTTAGCACACCCCTCATTTACTCTTACCAAGTGCTTCCTAGAATATTTTTATTATTCTAATTATCTCACAATTTTTAATCTATCTCTCGTTATCCAACTGTCACTGTTAAATTATAATCCACGTCCAAGCTCATCATCAAAACTTCTTCCTCGCTAAATGTTTGCCTAACACACCTCCCTGCTTACTACTATAGATCTTCTGCGCATGTCTGTTTTTCTCGCACACCCACAATTTCACTATAATTCAAAATACTGCATCCGTTTTAGTAATACTAACAAATAGCTTTCACTCCGCTGGCCGGGACTCGAGAGATTTCTTCGCGAAACAGAGCACACAAAAAACCTTTCCCACTTCTTCAATTGATTAGAAATCTCATATCAAACTCAGTATATCAGACATTGGCTTCCTCGATGTGAGGGCTCTCACAACATAACAGTAAATACGAAATATAGATTGATTTATTAAAAAAAAGCACAAAATAATGCTGTATTTCGGTCAGTTTTCTCTTCGGAGATAAGCGCCCGGAATTCTAAAAGGCGTTATAAAAAAAAAATGAGGGGTGAGAGGGAGAAGTCAAGTAGATTGGGCCTCGTTTTGATGCTGATGTATGATGAGAACGTAATCAAATAGTTAATTATCGAGCAGGGAAGGTAGACCGTCCCGCGGCATCTACTGTAGACTGTTAAACGATATAGCTAGGTAGACTGGCTAATATGTGTGATCCTCTGAAAGCAGGCTTTCCAAAACAGAGTAAGTAGACTCGCTCCCGTCCAAAGTACACTAGTCAGCTGGCCCGTAATGGTAGACCCCAATATCAACTCGGCGAAATAGTGCCACAAAGATAAACTCTATGTCTTGATGAAAGACGTGTCACTAACTGACCCTCGATCCTCTATTAAATAATGTCCCTCACACACTCGTAACCAGTAGAGATGCTACACCTCCTCATTGGCTTATGACATAAAATACAAGACTTCAATCTGTAGTATACACTCCTTTAGATCAAAAGAAGTGCTATATACCTTCTTGTACGACTTGAGATTTGTTTCCCATACAGTAGTATATATCGCGGGACAATCATGGAAAAGCCAGCAGAGTCTCCACAATCGAGGCGTACGCACTTACCTCCAATGTAAGAAAACGAGCTGCCACACTAATACCTAGCCTAGTTCCATTATGGTTAACTCCTCACAATAATTAGCAATAAATAAAATAAAAAATGAACTTAATATTACTATTTCACAAGATGTTTAATTAGCGACAAATAATTATCTTCAGAACTATAAAATCACATAAATTTCACTCGTTTTCTAATAAATCCTGTTCCTTTACTTCTCTACATTTATATTGAAATTAACAGGAAATTGATATACTGTAATTTAGATGCTCGTATTATATTATTCACCTTATCATTATATTTATAGTCCTTTATTCAGTCTGCCTCCAAGTACTCTTATATCATAGATTATTTAACTCACTATATCTCTAGGAACTATCTTCACTATACTAACTTCTCTCTTAGGGTTAATAACATAGAATTACAAAATATGCTATATATTTCTATCTATATATATATATAGTTATCTAGTGATAAATAATGGTGGTAATATATATGCTCTACTTTATTTAAGTATTAACTCCACTCAATTATGAGATCTTTTCTGTATATCATTCTTGAGATTAGCTAAAAGCTAATTTATAAATCTGTAGTACTTATATCTACCATATATATGTATAATATATAACCCATATATTAATTTATCTCTGTATACCTACATCACTGCCTACTTATTTACACCTACCTAAAATCTTGGCTCTATATTTTAATCTTAAATATTTTTCTTCTTAATATTTCTCTATTCATAAATTAAACTTCCGCCATATATAGTGAATCCATTATAGTGGTGAGTGGATTTCCTTCTATAATATATTTTATTTAACAATTTCCTATGATGCGATCACTACTCTACTTACTTTATATACATTGAGGAACTATTATGACCTTATTATACCCCAATCCTTATCCTGAGCCACTTTTATAACTAATACTTCATATATATTACTCTCACACAAAACACCTGTTTAATAAAAAAATATCACTCCAGGCATTTATAAGGCTATATTCAAAAGCCCCTCTTCCATCTCATTCTTTCCTTTAAAAATCTATACAGGCATGCACATTCATATATTATTATTTATACTATACCTATATCTACTCACCTATAGTTAAGTTTTCTTCCTCAGCTTACTTCATTTTTCTTTAAAACGTCTCCTCAAAATTTACTCATATCCTTACTCACTGTATATTTAAACCTATATTTCCGTATACTATATTATGATCCTCTTCTTCTTACCAGGTTTGCTCTTTCCTCTCTACTCTCTTCGTATATATACCTTCTCTTTCCACTTAGCACTTACCACATTCACAAATAATACAACTCATCAAAGTAGCTCTATCTACACCTTATTTGTTTATTTTTTTTTCTACATCCGGGAGACGTATAACCATAATTTTTCATTGGTCTTCTTATATGTATACTCGTATATATACCATATACATTTTTGTCTTTAGAAAAATTAGGCAGGGTCTCTTCGTCACTTCTCATCTATTATATATATATATATTACGTTATCTTTTAGGCAATCTAATAAAATCTTTACTGCTTCTCTATCATATCATTATATATACTACATTATAGTAACAGTTTTCCTTATATTGCTAGCATTCTAAGCTATCACTTAGCTAGCTATCCTCATCATATTATGAGGCCCATATAATCCTCTATTCACTCCTTCCGCCTCAATTTTCTCTTGCTTTCCAACGTACATAATATACTGAGACTCTTTCTAGATTAATATGTGTATATTATATATATACCTAATGTTAATTTTAATAATTATGTCAAGTACATGTTATTAAAAGTTCACTAATAAAAATATTTCTAGGTTAAAATTTATTATTAACAACTTAGTTTAAAATTTTTAATAATGTTTGGTTAATAATAATAAAATTTAACTTTACATTAATACGGTTAAAATATATTTAATGGAAGTTGAAGTTTTATAATGTCAATCATAATTAACTATTCCCTTTTATATTATAATATTTATATATATATATAATATATATATATATATTAATATTAATATATATATAAATATATATATTTATAATATATTTATAATTATATATATTATAATATATATAATATATATATTAAATTATTAATATAATATATATATATATCTATAATTTAATATATATTATATATATTTATTAATTTATATATATATAATATATATATATTAATATATAATATATATATATTATTAATAATATATTATTATTATATATTGTAGTGGTATTATTATACTATTAATAATATTAAATATATATATATATATATATATTATATATTATATATAATATAAATATATATATACATATATACGTTGTACTGTTGTTTTAAATAAAATTCATGTGTTCCATATATACTTACTATTATTAATACTATTAATTAATTAATATCAGTTTTTTTTTCACTTTCATATATATATTCTTTTTACTATCCACTTCTAACTCGGCTAAATAAGTAATAATCAATTCATCTTTTAATGTTCACATTATATAAAATATATATATAATATATTCTCTATTTTCTTTTTTAGTTTATTATATAATATTTTAAAACTCACTTTTTAAGCTTATTAAACAGAATTTGGTTTATTTTTTAACCTAATGCAATATTGGATTAATTAGCAGGCAATATAAACCTGTGAAAATATTAATAATATTTTTATTTTTAAACTAAATTATGAACTTTATCTTAATCTAATAAATTGAGAATATAACTGATAATCTCTATGCCCCATAACTACTAAACCTATGAAACATGCTTAACCAAATTCTAAACCAATATTAATAATAACTCTAATTCTACACATCCTAAAACTCCCATGATAAAAATGACAATAATATTTTATTCCTAATCCTTTAACAAATATGACCACAACCCATATACCAATATCCGATAAAGACAAATAACATGTATTAAAGGCCGATACACCCCTAACGCCTAAGCCTAACTTAGCCTAACCTAACCTAGCCTAACGCTAACCTAACCTAACCTTACCTACCAACCTAACCTAACCTAACTAACTTAATCAATTAACGGTCTCAACTAACGTAACCTATCTAGGTATCAAATTTCAAATTAAAAATAACTGATTTATGTTATCCCGCAATCAACGTTAGCTCTACCATTTTCAAAAGAGGAGATGTCTGTAGATCGCACACTCTGGGTTGACTACAAGATTCATTTAATCTCCAAGTCCGCTTGTGTATTTTTAAAATGGTAATGTTAAGTCAACGATTATAACCAGTGAGGATGTAGAGCAAACATAGAAAGAAATAAGTACGATTAAGAATTGATCAGTTGAAAGGGGATCATCTTGAGACACTCGAGTTATATTTTAGGCTCAACCATATATAGGTAGCCAGGTTGAGTAATTAAAGAAATAGTATTGTTTAACCGAGAGAGAGCACAACTTAAAAAATATTAAATATAGCGGATAATTAAAAAAGAAAAGGACATTAAGAGGAATTTTTATCGGAGCATTTCACCAATAGTCGGGTAATATGTACTTATGTCCATCAAATAAAACTTTATTTTCGGGAATAATATTAAGTAAAAATAATTTCTTTTGGAAATTAATAAAACTAGATTGTTTGAAGGAACGTAACGACAATAAACAGTAGTAAGCATGCTCTATAATATATAGTATATATTAGACATAGAAGAGGGTGCGCTTGCCCTTTTATGGAATTATGGCTTATAAATATATATATATAATAATATATATATATATATATAAATATATATATATATATATATATATCTATAATATATATATATATTATTATATATATAATGATAAAGGCGAAAACTGCCAAAATCAATATATTTCTCATATATTAATATATTATATATATATATATATTTATATATATATATATATATAATATATATATATAATATATATATATATATATATATATATATATATATATATATATATATAATATTATATATATAATATATATCTTACATA
>JABUQX010094350.1:0-20000 GCA_015478945.1 Trachelipus rathkii
AATGGGCCAAAAACTTTCATGCTATTTCATGGACTTGACGTAGGACGGGAACCACAACTGATATTTCGCACGAAGTCGTTACACGTTATGTACTGTAACAGTAGTCTAAACGAGTTTTTCCTGTATAATTCTAATTATTCACCAAAATTTGATATTTTCTTTAATTCCATTGGCAATGTAGCAAAAAATCCTAAATATTATTCCGAAAAATTAACTGAAGAAAAGTTGCTAAAATAAAAGATCGGCCGAACACGAAGCCAATTTAGACCTAAAACTACAATTTTAGCTAGCATGTGCTCAAAGTTTTATAAATAGCAAAATAATGATTTTTGAAACATTTGTATTTAGAGTATGTAAAAATAAATAAATATTAAAATTAAAAAAATAACGCTACCAGAAAAGTTTTGTTGCCTCTCAAATCTTAAAATAACTTTCTTTTTTTGAAATTTCTGAAACTCCGAACATATAATAATAAAAATGGGCGGGGTTTTATCAACAATTGTAGCTAGTGTGGTAGAGGTCTTATCCGTAGTCTTATGTATTGATTTATCGACTATGCACCTAACACGAAAGCAGAATAGAGGCATGCCTAAGTTTGTGCCTTTAATTAGCCTAAGATCTCTGGTAATGACTGAATTTCTTTGGCCAATTTTTTTTAATGAATTTAAATCCACTTTCTTGAAGAATATAGACCAGCGGTTCTTACCCGGTGATGACCCAGGACCCTAGGGGGTTAGCGAAGGTTTTAAAGGGGGTCATCGAAAGTTTGAAGAGATGTTAAGATTTTTTGCAGTTAAGCAAGAAAATGTATAAATGAAAAAAATTGTGAAAGAAAATGAAACGTTGAAAAAAATTCTCTTGCTTGTTTGCTTGCGTAATACTTGGGGCTTTTATAATGCGTTTCAGATTTTTTTTTTTTTTTTTTTTTTTTTTTTTTTTTTTTTTTTTTTTTTGTTGTGTGTGATTGTGTGTGTATAAAAATCCAATTTCACTTATGTCAATAAAATATTTTGTTTTATTTTTTGTAAGTAAGTGAATATAATATGTTCTCTTCTCTCCAAATATTAGGAAACCATTCATAAGAAACTCTAAATATCCAAATTATTTTTTTATTTATTTTCTATGTTAAATATCCGCCCCCCCCCCAGTAAATATTTGAGATCGCCGAGAGTGGCGAAAAAATCGTTGGCGATTCCGAGCGGAAAAATGCTAATTGCCCGGGAAGGGGGGGAAAAAATTTAGGGGGTGGCGGGGGGAAATAAATTTTTGGGGTAGCTGGGAAAAAAATTTAATGAGGCGTCAGCGGCGACGCAAAAAATATAATGGGGTCAGCGTGTGCAAAAAAATCTTAATTTGTCCGCCGTCAAAGAGGCAGGGAAAAAAAATGTAATGGGGTCACCGGCGAAAAAAAATATTTTTTAAACGGATCGCGAAAGCAAGGATTAAGAACCTACCTAAATTTATTGAGCTGACGATTTGAATGAGTAAGAAATAATATTGTCGAGTATTTTACTTAAAAAAAAAAACAATTTGTCGACGTTTTGTTATTGTCGTGTTGACGAATTGAACGATTTTACGAAGCTAGTCCCAAATGGTCGGGGGAAAATGATCGACAGGTCAAATGGTAGACAACTGCTATATATAAAAAAAATCTGTTTTTAGATCTCTCAAACAACTTAAATCTACGTAACCTACCGTAACTTAACTAACCTAACCAAATAACTACAACCTAACCCTAACCAATCCTAACTAAGTAATCTAATCCTAACTAACCAACCTAACCTGCGGCGGCTTTACGGATTTTTTGATGTCGTGCTCACTAAGATTTGCCCTGTTCGACCATTTTTCTGGTCCAGCAATTTGCGCACGCGAGTCCGATTGTTGCCTCTTTTTTTACATTCGTCTCATGTCGATATCGCGAACTATTTCTATTCAATTAATTCAAAGTATTTTTGTGTGAAGACAAAGAATTTCTGATTATTTATTCTAAAAAGAAATTGAAAACAGAAGATATAGATTATTTCATCTACGGTCATAATTTAGTCACTTCCGATGGTTTTAAATATACTTTTCTGTTAATTAAAAAAATAATTATATATATTTTAATTTTTCTGCCTAAAAGAAAGATTAATACTTATATATTATTATACTATACTATATATATATTAATATATATATATCATTATCATATACATATATAATATATATATATATATAGATATTTATAGTATAGTATATAATACTATCTACTATATATTTTCTCTTCCACTGGTTTATATAATTATTATTATATTATATATTTTCCTCTATCATATACTTACAAACACCTAATATATGCTCTTCATAAACCCAAATTAAATAAACATTAGACGCTGTGTCCCTCTTTCTTTTAAACTCATTATTTCCCTTCCCGAATCCCGTTTCTTCACCGTCATTCCAACATTTATGACCATTCTACAAGTTACACACCAGTTAAAATCCCTGGTCGCGAAGAATTAAAGAATTCTGGACACAAAAAATTACACACATGGTCAACCTAAGTTTTCTTCCTCCTCCTCTCTATAATAACTTCATTCATTATTATTTTCACTCTATACGCCCTTTAGGTAATCAATCACTAATTCTATTTAGTCAATCATGATATAATATGGGACCTACCATATACATATATCTTTATAATATATCTATATCCCCAGATTATTTGCCATATGACTAATTTATACATCCTACTCTCGTCATATCCACGCGTATCATATATTATTATAATATATATAAACTTTTCATATGCACTATTTCCATATACTATACTAGCCTAATACTATTATATATCACTCGACTAAATCCCTATATTATACTATATATTTATTCTTATAAACCTTCTAACATATATTATACTCTCTCACTTAATCTTCCTATACTATTATACTATACATCTATCTATACCTACTTAATTATAAATATCTCAGTTATTACTAATATATACTATATTATATATATTAAGAAAGTTTGAACAAACACTTATATATTATATATATATATTAATCAGATAAACACCACCGCTCATGAGTTTCATGACGTAGCGAATAAATGTGTTTTCTTTTTTTCTATTTTTTTTCATATCATTGTTATATTAAATGATACTAAAAATTAAATTTGCTTTTTTTTCTGAACAACACAAATAACTTTAACATACAAAAAAAAATAGTTTAATTGATATCGCACTTTTTTTACCATCTACGTTTTTGCAGCCGCGCCAGAAACAGCAGCGACGAAAAGCGTCTTCGGATTATTTTTCAGCTTTATAGTGCAAAATTACCGAAAACAAGAGACAAATCCTTACGCTTACGCCAAGCGTAGATTATGTAGCTTACCGTCCGAAATTCTACTGCCATCTGTCTATCCTATATAGGTTAGATGAGTTTTATTGTATGGCCATCCTTAAATAGCTAGACATTACCTCCTATTCCTTAATCTCGTCTCTCATTGTTGACATTATGCTCTCTAAAACTGATCTATTGACAAACTAAAGTGAGTATGTTTATATGAGGAAATCGTTTATATATACAAAAAAAATAAATAAGGAACATATTCTTTACCCCACAAAATTTATAAAAAACGTCTTGTTTTCTATCATAATATCTTTCAATATTCAATGTTTCCATTCCTTTAATAATGTTTTTCACGTGCTGAACGTTTTCTTTTATTTCATTTGTTTGATACGTTTCCAATTTTCGATACATTCTCATCAGCATCCTTATTAATTGCTAGGCATCCCATTATTGACTAACCAAATAAATAAAGAAAAAATAAAAAAAAAACATTATCTGCATAAAATTCATAACCCTCATTATATATATTAAGATAGTGCGGATATCGCACATCCGACTCCGCTATGCCGCATTCACATCATTTTTCACTATCCCGCAACCCACAACCTCATCCCCCACTGCTTCTAAACTCATTACTTACTTTAACATCCCTTTTGCAAAATTCTCAGCTTTTCTGATACCGATACTAAAAAAATGTTGATAATTAGTACCAATAACTAGTATCGATATCAATTTTTTAAAGTTTGCATCTAACGGGCACATTTTCTTCGCGACTCAATTGCTCTACCTCTGTGCCATGGTAGTGAGTATTGACCTCGATTTTTGACTCTATTCCTAATTTAGAGTAAGGACAGTCCTAAGGAAGTTACTCTTTCCTTAATTATTCTTAACACTCATTATCAAGCTTTTATATTTCAGTGATTCGTCAGGAGATTCGGGATATCGAAGAAGGTCGTATGGATCCTGAAAGGAATCCACTCCGTCTATCTCCTCATCCTATAGCTGTTATATCCTCATCAGATTGGTTATCTACTCATATACCTCTCTATGTCTCTATTGCTACTATATTATTAATTAGATCCAACGATATCCCGCATCTCCATACTTATCCTCTACTAGTAGTATCTAAAGCTAATTTCATATTAATAATCTTAGCCGACATTCAAGGATGACAGAAACACTCATGCTGAGCATAGAATGATTTTCCAACGTCTCAAAAAACAATATGACAGAATGCTGCCATAACACTTTTTCTAACCTAACGACCAAAATTTTCATGAAATCCACTAGTGATATACCCTATTACAAGAGAGTATGATCTGTTTTAAGATTATATTTCTTGACCCATTCGGAAGGTCGTTCCACAATATGCAAGCACCACGCAATATCACCAAACAATAAAACGCTAGTAAGATGAGCAGAAACGCACACGCCAATTACCATCTTGTTGCGACTATCATTGGGCTTGAATTCGGACCTCCGGAAGTGGCTTTAGGTCTGATGAACGTTAGTTTTGCTCGTCTATAAGCGATGAATGAGTTCTTGTTCATGATACTGGGCTCAAAAGACGGACTTACGTAGCGAATCATTACAATCGAAGAAACATCACAAAAAGAGATTAAGTGAATCAGTTCATGAAGATCCACCTGCCGTTTTCTGTGCGTGGTGGTCCGATAATTGTAAAAGCTTCTGTGCCACATAGCTCTTAAGACGAATTTTGACTGCCAGAAGATACATAACAAACAATTAAAAAATACAAAAATCGCCAGTCATCCTTAAGCATGCCCTTCAACAAAGTGTAGCTAGTGAGCGTTCATCTTTCAGTGGTGAAGATCTCATTTACGACGAAAAAGATAACAAACGCTTCCCTGATAAGCACCTCAGAACCTTTTTGCTTTTTGAAGCAATAATCTGAAGATAATTATTAATTTCAAAGCAATATAATGATATATAACATTTTTGATCAAAATGGCGTGCAAAAAGCTTGGCAAAGAGAGTTGGTGGCAGCTGCCAAAAAAGTTGTGTCAAAGCGATCCGCCACCTCTAGGTTAAACACGCCATAATATAATAATTTATTCATAATAAATAGATAAATATATAAATTAATAATTAATAAAATATATATATAAATTACACAATAAAATATAATATATAATAATATAATATATATAATAATAATTAATATACTATATATAAATATATAACAAATCATAAGATATATATATATCATGAAGCTATTTCTGAAAAACTCTAAAAAACTTACATACTGGTGTAGCACTCATCCGCAATCCGCAGATAGTGATTTTAACTATCCGCAGATCCCGCACATCCGCGGATAGTGGAAAATCACTATCCGCTATAACTGTACAATTATGATTAATATTATATAGATATATATATATAAATAATAATATAATAATATAATTATATAGATATTAACGTATATATAGTATATACTAAATAAAATAACTAAATAAAACTAAATATATATATTATATACTAAAATATAGTATTATATAATATATATTAAATTAATTATAAAATATAAGAAAACATATATAATAAATATATATAATATATATTAAGATAATATATAACATATAATAATAATAATATAAATATGTATAATATAAATATATAAATAATATAAATAATATATAATATAAGATACTATATATAAATATTAATATACAATTCATTATCTTCTACACATAATTATACTTCGCGATTATCTTTTAGTTATAGTATTATTATATAGATTATGATTCATATACTTTATATAAATAAGGTATGAGATAATACTATAAAATAATAATTATAATATAATATATAATAAGATAAAATAGATAAAATATTAATAATATATATATAAAATTATAATATATAATAATAAATTTAGTAAATAAATTTAATATATACTAAAGATAGATATATATATAATAATAATTATATATAATATTTATATAAGTCTATAGGAGATAATTATTACTTTCACAGACAACTAATTAATAATCGTATTTCTCTCACACACTAACGTTCTATTCATACCTGCTTCCATCTGTGCTCCGTGCTCTCTATAATGTAATGATGTAAACTACGTACATACTCACTTACATTCATCCACTATCCCGTCACATATTACCTATATTACTACTATACATATATACCTATACTGTTTGTATATTAAAATATCTGCTTCTTAATTTTATTCATGTGTCTTATATGATATATAGATAATATATATATATTAGATATAATATAATATGCTACTATATGACTATATTATATTATAGGCATTGCTTCTTGCGCTCTACACATTTATTATAGTATCTATTAACAGAATCGTTAATTATCTAATTTATTAATCACTTATTTACTCTTTAATAAAGCTAAACTCTAATCTATCTGTGACTTAATGTCCTCATACCAATCTACTGTACTATCCACGTTGTATATTTATAAATAGTTGCTAATTAGACTGTGTCATCAATTCTGTCCACTACTACCATGTGTGTTATTAAGTTAATCTCACACTTCTACCTAATACGTTACATTTCATGTATATCTAACTAAAAGGCTATTTATTCAATATAACTATCCTTCTACCATTTTACTACTCTTACCTTTTTTACCACTTATTACTACCATTCTCACTCACTCCTTCGTTTTTACTCGATCTCCTTTTATATAAATTATAAAATATAAAGGAATATGTATACTAATAATATTATATTGATAATATAATAATTACGTGTACATATATTAATGAGATCTCTTAATATACAGTTTAAATCATGAGTGGATTTAATTATATATTACTATATAGATTAATATTATATATATATAGATTTATTATATATACAAATATATAATACTATATAATATCTATATATACACTATATATTTATATAAATATATTTTTATATTATAGAATATAATTCTAACTAATATATAGTGTAATATATATACTATTTTAAATATATATATATATATATATAGTTACATATATATATATATATAATATTAAATATATATATTATATATATAATATATATATATTAAATTATATATATATATATATATATTATATATAAGTATATATATAATATATATAATAATATTATAATTATGATATTATATACATATATATATTATATATATATATATAATATATTTAATATTATATATTACATATATATATATATAATTTATTATATATACTTATATATTATATATTATATATAGAGATATCTTATATTTTATATATATAATGATATTATATTAATATATATATTATATATTATATATATAATTTATGGAGATTATTAAATATATATATATATATATATTATAATATTATATATCCTTAAGTATAATATTAGTATATATATTAATGATTAATTAACATTAAATTTGTTTTAGAATTACCAATTTACCAATGCACCAGTGCCTGAATCTCTAAGCAAGAAAGCTCTTGGTATTTCCACATTGCCACCCCCGATTTTAGGGAAAGAAATAAGCGCAACTAATAATAAACGTACAGTAAAACCGCAAGATATAGGTAGCCAGGAATTGTACTAATATCAGTTGGTGGCAGAGGGTACCAGTTAATTACTCCGTTACTTCGTTACGTAACGAAGCTTATTTGGTTTCCTGTAACGCGAGCTATCGCGACGCGTTGCTTCTCTTTATTTGTAACGAAGAAGAAATCGGTTGCTTTTTATGGTCAGCGCCGTGTTCTCATTACCTTGTAATAATCAATCAGAGTTAGTCATATTATATAATATATATAGTAGTATATAGAGATAGTAAGTAGTATATATATATATATATAGGATAGTAGGTATAAAATGATAATAATATAATAATAATATGATAATAGTTATATATAATATACTAGTCAATTAATTAACGCACCACAAGGTTATGTGGCAAGAGAAGCGGTAGAAAGTTGAAAGAACGTGAATACACTGTATTGCAGACGAATGGCGGGAGAAATAACCACGGATTCCTCCCGAGTAACCGGTAGGTAGAAGAGTTGTGGAGGCAAGTGACCAGCCAAAGCATCTCGCGAAGTAGCGCGTCGGAAGGATCAGCGCCTTGAAAACACACAATGCGCATAGTACGGCGACGGCCCGCGGGACGGTTGGTCTGTCTCAATACCGGTATGAACCCCCTCTGCCGATGTGACTCCTGACACCCATCCTGGCCGATGCTCTCGATGAGTAGGATGAATGTCCTGACGACAGTGATTGATCCCATACGTCGTCCAGTGCCTGCTTCGCAGCCCGGGGAGTAACGCGTCCGTGACGAGGGGGGCTTGCGCTCGTTTGTCATCGGCGTCGATCGACGTTTCAGCGATATCCACAACATGTTCGATTGGGTTGACTCCGGTACTATATTTATGCTGGCACTCCAATCGCTGCGCACGTAATGTTGACCGTACCTAAAGCGTAGTCGCTTACACACATTGGGCCTTGTATGTTCTTGCATTATCTTGCATTAGGATGAAAGATCACCGATGTAGAGGCATATATGGCACGACATATGCTTCGGATGTCTGTGTATGTTTTAATATACCTTACCGTTGTACTACGCAGCTGCCTCCATCGAAAGATGTCAACTCCGTAAGCCTCCGATTAAAGAGAATGACCTGTGCCAGAGCCATAGATCGAGCCCACCTTCAAAGAGAGCACGCCAGCCCCATATATGCCATGCGCCGAACCTACTCGCGTCGTCGGAATACGGTTTTGTGGGTTATAGCACGCCTGTCCGAGGCGATACAAGACGGACTTCTCGACTCGTCCAGCTAAAGAGGCACATCTTTCCCAATCGTTAGACCGTCCAAAGTGATGTGTTCTCAGCCAAATGCCTAGTCAACGCCCTTCGAATGTGCCGTGGTGTACGGGTGCAATGCGTAGGCCTTTCGGGGCATGCTAACTTCATGTTCTGCAAGCAGTGCGACGTACTGTATTGCCACTCACCCTAGTGGTTGTGCTACCTCCGCCAGCATGGGATCGGGACAGATGTCTGCCCGTTCTGTGGCCAGACTATAATCGGTTTCCACGGCGCCGTGTTTTTTTTTGTGCTCGTGTTGGCCTCGGCCTACCTCCTCGCCGCGCCGCATCATGCGTCAGGGTTTCCTCGTACGTGTGGACCACTCCGCGCAATCGTTGCTGCTGCCGGCTACACGAACCGTCGACCAAGTGCTCCGGGTACCCGTGTTTTCGGCGTGAAGTGTTGCTTATCTGCACGCCCACTGATCCTTCCCCCTCTTGACAGTTGACGCAACTATCCACTCCATGTTTATCGGGAGTCGCCTTGCATGTAGTACGTGAATGATTCCTCTTTTTTGCACCATCGATTATACCCTCATAACCTCATCCCCACCTCTCCAGTCTAGTTAAACGTGTTTATGTTTCCTAAATTTATCGCGGTGCGATTGCGATGACGGCCCCAATTCTGCAGCCTTCACTGCGGGGGTAGGTTACATAGTTACCTGATGCTGCTGTCTGTGTTCGATGCTGGGGCTTTCATGTGGGTTAGCGGCCTTCCCGTTTCCTGCGAGTATATATACCCTAGTGGCTGCCTCTATAATATAATTCTCTACCTGCCTCACTTAGTTTTCCTTAAGCTTCTGATCTTAAGCTGACGAAAGCATTTTGATATGGCGTTCACCGGTTGAGCCTAATTTGAAATCATATACAGCCAATTGCTATAAAGATTCGTTGTCATGCTATTACTTGTGATCTTATGATCTCATCAATCATTCGTCATCCCACCCGATTCTTGTCGTTAAGCTAATATCTAATACAGCAGAGGTGATATACCCTGTTCTTTAATTTATTTTAAGTGTCACCTTCCAAAGTTATTTTGAATGTACCATCAAAGAAAAGCGTGTGTTGAAGCTCCCTTAAGAGCGCTCCGAGGGGTTTCGGCACGGCTTGAAGAGCCTGCAGGACGAGCAGCTTTCACGACCGATAGTAGCCGGGGCTGTTAACGGCAATAACTGTAGCTCGTTAACTTATTGACTATAAAGAAACGGAATAACTTGTATCGTTACTTTTGTCTAAGTAGCGACAGTAAGGAGACAAGACGTTACTTTTGTCTATAGTAACCGATATTGCCCAGCAGCTGACTAATATAATCTACCTCAAAAATAACTAAAAGCAAAACTATGAGAACTCAAAATTCAAACTTGCAACTGAATAAAGAAAAAAGAAGAAATATGTTTATATAATTACGCTGCTCTTGCTCTCAGTAACTCGCCCATCGCCCGGCAATTGCCATCATCAGCTAACGAATTGTATAAGACGCAGAGAAGCCAAGTCCGTTTAAGCGGTCGTTACTTCTAAAAGTTATTCGGAAATATGGACCTTCTGACACGATTTCCTAAAAAATAAAGAAAATCAATAGTAAAATTTTAACTTCTGACACACTTTCAAAAAATAAAATTAAACGAAAATTTGGACCTTCTAAAACACATTCCCTAAAAAAGAAATTAAATAATAATAATAATAATAATAATAATAATAATAATAATAATAATAATAATAATAATAATAATAATAATAATAATAATAATAATAATAATAATAATAATAATAATAATAATAACAATATAAAAAAAATTAAAGGGAATAATAGATAATAATGAGAATAATGATAATAATAATAATAAATAATAATAATAATAATAATACTAATAATAATAATAAATAATAAATTAATAATATTAATAAATAATAATAATAATAATAATAATAATAATAATAATAATAATAATAATAATAATAACAATAATAATAATAATAATAATAACAATATATACGATATTATTGATCTTCTGACTTTCCTAAAAATAAGAAAGTATGGGAAAAATGGACCATGTGGCATAATTTCCTAAAAAGACAAGCTGTTCAAATATTTGGACCATCTTGCACAATTTTCTAAAATTTCTATAAATACGAAAAGTTATAAGTAAATATGGTGGACCAAATGATATAATTTCTTAAAATCAGAGAATATGATGCGAAAATATTAATTTGCTTACACAATTTCCTAAAAATCAGAAACATTAAACGAAAATAAGGACCTTCTAATACAATTTTCTAAAAATGAGAAAAATTACAGCAAATATAGATTTGCTGACCGCAATTTACTACTACGTAATAAAAGTTATTGCCGCAAAACTTATAAGAGCTATTCTTACGACAATTCTTCAAAAAATAAGAAAAGATTAAATGCAGAAATCGCGAGCCGCCTACAAATTTTCTAAAAATAAGAAATTAGATAATACAGAAAATATGGACTTCTATCACTATTTCAGAAACAATGTGTGAAAACGTAACCCTATAAACTTATAGAGATATGCGACCTTTATGACCCCAATTTTCTAATAATATGAATAATTTATTCTAATCGCTCTATTTAAAAATTACATTTTCTAAAAAATGAAAAATAAATTAACCAGCATACTAGAAGCACGACATCATGTTCTGAAACCTTTTCTTTCGAACAATAAGTGAATTATATAAGTAAAAAAAAAAAAATCGTAGAAATAGTTCTCTCAAATCATAAGTCAAAATGTTAGAGTATTTGAAAAAATAGATAGCTATTGTGTAATACTATTACTATATTTTTGAATCAAAAATATTCCAATGTCAACTCTTTATAGAAATTATTAATTATTAAGATTAAGAATACTAATAAATAATCTAATAATAATGTTTATAACTGCTAATACTACTATACTACTACTACTACTGCTATCACTATACTACTTATTATACTAATTCTGAACTACTACTCAACTACTCACTACTCAAAATAATAATCAAGGAATTAATATTAGAACTGATAACTGATAATAAATTTAAATTAATACATAATGAGATAATAGATAATAGATAATAAATCAGTTAATTCGAATAAACTCCGGGTAATAATTAATAATAATTAATAAATAAAATATATAATAATAATAATAAAAAAATAAATAAAAAAAAAATACTATAAGAGAATTTTCTAATAAAAAAATGAAGAACCAAAAAAAAAAAATTTTTTAATAAAAATTCAAATTAATATATATAAATAATCAATAATAATAAATATATTAGATATAATAATTAATAATTAATAGTATAAATAATAGTTGAATAATAATATAATATATAATGAATATAAAGATCTAATTCATTTAATAATGAAATAATAATATTAAAATAACGAAAACATATAATTATCTAAGACATATTGTTATGACTTAACATTAATTGGTATTACAAGATTTTCCCAAATTCCTGAGATAACCTTACCTAACATTGTCATTAATTTGTAGTTCATGTTATGAATAGCAGACGAATTCTGAATACAACAAAATATTGCCTACTTCTGAAATGACCAAAGCCTTCTCGTCCCCACTCACGTTGGACATTCTTCAAGATTATTGACTTTATTTAAGAACAGGTCAAAATTAAATTTAAGTTCTTTGTATAAAATATTATTGTAAGTTTAATTTTTGCTTCGTTCGTATAATAAAGTCATATCCTTGAAAAGGTCCAACGTGAGTGGACTACTGAAATCGGAATTTCAAAGCAATATTTGTTTAATATTCAAAATTGCTACCTAAAAAATTAAGGTGTGAAAATTTTAGGAAGATTTTTAATAATAATACATAATAATAATAATAATAATAATAATAATAATAATGAATAATAAATAATATTATATGATAAATAATATATAATAATAATAGATAATAATAATAATAATAACATAATATTAGATATGAAATAAATTAAAGTTCGCAGATACTTGTGGAGAAACTGGACCGCACCGAACTCTTGCGGACATG
Source organism: Trachelipus rathkii (assembly GCA_015478945.1). Taxonomy (NCBI): domain Eukaryota; kingdom Metazoa; phylum Arthropoda; class Malacostraca; order Isopoda; family Trachelipodidae; genus Trachelipus; species Trachelipus rathkii. The sequence continues at coordinate 13,186 of JABUQX010094350.1, forward strand.
TTGTCATATCCTTATCTAAATGCCCTGAATTCAAGAAGTCGCTATCACTTCTTGCCGTCTAATTAGTCAATGTTATTCAAATTTACTAAAAGATTATAACACATCTTTTAATTATATTTTTTTATATTTATATTTTATTTTAATAGATCATATCTAATTAATATAAATATTATATCGATGAAAATTTCTATTTCTCAATTGAGATAAATAAATTTTGATCACTCTGGAGAACATATTTTAAGTACTTATAATAATAAATCATTATAGGTTCCCAGAATGGAAAAAGAAACTATAGCAAGAAACCCATTTTTACCTTTCTCAAATAATAGTTCAATAATAGAAATCATTGTAATAATAAGAGAATAATTATAAATATATTAATAATAATAAAATAAATAAATTTGTATAATATAATTATATTTAATTAGTATTGTATATAATATATAATTATAGAAAGTTATATCTTTTATAATATATTAATAATTGGAGTGGACGTGTCAGAAAAAGGAAAATAATTAGTCCTTGTATAGATTATAAGAATATACTTCAATTTATTGAATTCTTTAATTATATTCGTGTGATTTATTAACTTAAAGCTGAATATATATATATATTAATCGAGAAAAGAGAAGTAGAAAGTTAAGTTGAATTAACAGACGTACCATGGAATGAGATAAAGGATAAGAGAAATAAACATATAAATAAGGAATTAGACAAGTGTATTATTAAACAACAAAGATTATTTTAAACTTTAATTTCACTATTTTTTATCTCGTTTTTATTTATTTTAAATTTATCGCTGTTGATTATAATTTATCGTTAAGACTGAATGAAGATGCACGATTTGCTGCTGTATCTTTGAACACTCGATAATTGATAGTTTGTTTGTGATGGTTTGTTTTTGATGGCTTGTTTAATATCCGTGTTGCCAACTCACAGTTTTTGATGGTTTGTTTCATATCCATGTTGCCAACTCACAGTTTTTGATGGTTTGTTTTATATCCATGTTGCCACCTCACAGTTTTTGATGGCTTGTTTAATATCCGTGTTGCCAACTCACAGTTTTTGATGGTTTATTTTATATCCATGTTGCCAACTCACAGTTTTTGATGGTTTGTTTCATATCCATGTTGCCAACTCACAGTTTTTGATGGTTTGTTTTATATCCATGTTGCCACCTCACAGTTTTTGATGGCTTGTTTAATATCCGTGTTGCCAACTCACAGTTTTTGATGGTTTATTTTATATCCATGTTGCCAACTCACAGTTTTTGATGGTTTGTTTCATATCCATGTTGCCAACTTACAGTTTTTGATGGTTTGTTTTATATCCATGTTGCCACCTCACAGTTTTTGATGGCTTGTTTAATATCCGTGTTGCCAACTCACAGTTTTTGATGGTTTATTTTATATCCATGTTGCCAACTCACAGTTTTTGATGGTTTGTTTCATATCCATGTTGCCAACTCACAGTTTTTGATGGTTTGTTTTATATCCATGTTGCCACCTCACAGTTTTTGATGGCTTGTTTAATATCCGTGTTGCCAACTCACAGTTTTTGATGGTTTATTTTATATCCATGTTGCCAACTCACAGTTTTTGATGGTTTGTTTCATATCCATGTTGCCAACTCACAGTTTTTGATGGTTTGTTTTATATCCATGTTGCCAACTCACAGTTTTTGATGGTTTGTTTTATATCCATGTAGCCAACTCGCATTGAATGGTACTTGATTTGATGTACAAAAAAAAGCGCTAAAAAATTCCCTATTTTATGCAAACAAACACTATAGATCATTTAAACTTCATAAAATAATAAAATAGCTCATTTTTTGGTATATTTTTGGCATTATGTATTTGCGAAAAAGCACTAATTTTAGTTCGAAAAGCACTAAATGGGACACGCTGTTTTATATAACATAAGGAAGATGATAGCATTTGATATTGAGTATACTTTATTATAAAGTTCATGGCCGATTTCATTGACATCTCATTCACTTCAAAGGAATCTACAACTCAAGGATACTCATTGAAAAAGTAAGAGAACCGTCATTCATAGATCAGTCCAACGATTATTTCATAATTTGCAATCTGTGAAAAGAGGAGATGAGGCTCTACGAAAACATGAGATGCTCCTTACAGAAGATCCTTTCATGTGAGTCATGAAAATGGCTCTAAAGGTTTTTCCAATCATCTATTCAGTGCTTGCAATATACTAGAGATAATTTAAATCAGTCCCACTCCTCAATCGTCGACAGCGAGAACGTATTATTTAAGGTATGAGTATGAAAAAACCTACCCCAAGGAACAGACTCACTGCATAACCTAGTGATAAGATTTTTCGACATTAATTGTTCTCATCACAAATTTAAACTATTTTATGTCAAGACATGATATATTATCTATGTTTACTTAACACTCGAGTATTTTTATTATTATGTTCATGTTTGTTATCTAATAGCGTTATTTTGGTCTTTCACTTTGAATAATTGAGTAAATTCTTTCAATTTTTTATTCTTATATTTTTATTTATTTGATAGCTAGTTAATAATCTTCCTTGTCTAAATTTCTTATCATTAAATCATAAAAGCTAGGAGCTAAGTTGTTATACTTACTTGTGTGAAAATGAAATGAATATTTTGAATAAACACAAACATTAAAAAGTTATAATACATGTATATTGTAAATTAAGTAAATTAAGATTCATTTAATTTATAAATAAATATACTGGCACAAGAATATGAAATACTATGTATTGGTTGTTCAGGGAATGCAACCCTGAGTGCCTAGTAGTACACAAATGTTTTATTGTATTACTGTGTATTTATTATATTAATAAGTATCGATTCGGCACCTAAAAAATAGGAGTTATCTTGTATCGACATTGCCGCCTGGTCTGTATTCCGGTACATCTGACTGATATAATATATTTTATAAAATGATATATAAAATTAGGCTACTATAAGCTGCTGTTTTTCAAAGCCCTATATATATATAGAATGAAAAAATATATCACATTTAAATATCATTATAATATATTATAAAATATTTAACTCCAAGAATGCACCATATATTTTTTTGTATATTTATTTTTTTTCCTTTCTCGTTATTTTTACATATGCTCATCACTCAACAGGAGCCCTTTTTCAAGGTAGGCGCAAAAAAAAAAACAAATAAATAAAAAGAATTACATATAATAAATAAAAATTAAAGCATTATTTAAAGTAAACCCACCCGACCCTTGCCTAACGCAATTCCTCAGGTGGGGCGCAGACGCGGGACTTTAACTAGAAAGATTAAATATTGCGGCAAATAAGAGAAGGCAGGAAATTCACAAAGCAGATGTGTCTGGAAAGAGTTATACCACAACGAGTTACTTGACTCCCATACTTACATAATCTTTCAATGAGACATACAACGCACCTCTTTGTTATAGGAGGGCGACGCAGTAGGTGGGGGAATACTGAAGCATGTTCAATTCTCGCGAGCACCTTGCGTTGTAATAACTATAGAAAAGAGATAGGGCACCAACGTCACGAGGCAGAGAAAGAGTCAAGGGAGTCAGAGAGTTTGCGACAGTTTATAAGCCTCTAGCCCCTTAGCTTCAATCTATCCAAAAGGAGGGTGAACCGGATCCACTCCAAATGTGGGAATAGTATTCCACAGGGGCGAAAAGACCTTTATATAACTGAGTATCTGAGCAGAAGAAAAAAAATCACGCAATCTAACAGAATTTCCCAGCTTTTTTGAGGCCTTTTAGCAACCAATTGATGAGCAAGGTCCCAAGACAATTTACTATTAGTTTAGTCCTCGAATGTTAGGTTACTGGTAGACATTTAGAGTCATCAAGGAATAGAAAGTGGAGTATTTGGAGAAGGGAATGCATATGATAAGAACGTTGTAATTCTAACGCAGATCAACTCACAAGTATTCGGTACTCCCCTGAGAATATTCTACCAAACTCGACAAGATATGAGAATCAGAAGTCTGTAGCACTGAGACGTTTTGCAACTCAGTTACTAACGAGTTAAGATCATACATTAAAATGAGTGGAAGATGTAGATGTTAATCATCCACGGCATAGAGTAACAGATTTAGAAGTGCGCTAAGAAGATCGTTGATGAAAAGTAGGATAAAAGCTGAAGATAAAACAGAACCCTGAGAACACCACAAGTAATAAGAAAGGAAAGAAGGTTTGCTACTCACCACAATGCAGCTGTAAATGGAACATCTGACAAAGAAAACTAGACAGATTTAAGCTCACAAAGCGAACGAGAATCCAATGAGGAAGGAGTTCGTAGAGGTAGCGACTCAGCCAACCCTGTCAAAAGCTTAGAATATGTCAAGCACATCCACAGACTCCCCATGATCCTTAAGGCAGAAGACCAAAGATCAGTGAGATAGGAAAGATATTTATCACCAGTTGATCTCGAACGTCGAAAGCTATACTGACTCGATCTGAAAAGATTGAGATTCATATGTCGAGGAAATGGGATTAAGAAGATTTCAAAGACTTTAGATAGAAATACAAGTTAAGGCAATAGTCGAAGTTAAAGGACCAGAGCGCTACCTTTTGGATTTGGCTAAAAAGCGCGCTTACGCATGAAAGTATTATATTAGGCATAGGGATTGAGTGAATCGAGACAGGTTCGCCAGCACAGAGATGCACACATCCCTCAAACACGGAGAATGCCAGTCTGGGCCATCTGGCCTTCCGGGACCGCATAGATTCTCTCAGTTTCATGTTACTCTCTCGATTAATGCTAATGACGGTAGTGAGACATGACATACACGAGAGGAATGAAGGGGCATGAGAGAGAGGCTCAGAAAATATCGATCCAGGGTGAATAGAATGAAAAAAGAAAGACGAGATATATAGACCTTTTCAGAAGATATTAGCACAGGATACCGTCAGACACGTTAAGAGGGAAGCAGATTTACAGAAAGTTATTTGAGTAGTTTTTGCTCAATTTTGGCATTACCAGAAATTTTATCATAAAGGATAACCAAGTTAGGCAGCACACTTCCTTTTAGGGTAAGAACGCTTGGCCAGTCGAAATATCCCTGCATCAATTCGGGCAGAGCGAAAATTAGTATAGAGTAATAGGAGATGAGAGTTCTTCCAAGCCCTATACGCAGTGTCACACTCCTGGATTGCACGAGAACTAAAGAGCCATTGGAAGACTTGAAGAGATGAAGTAATATTAGATATGAAGATGGTCATAAGAACCGAGAAATGGAAAGAGTTTGACGTTATAAAGAGTAGAATTAAAGTTATTATTTTTATTTTATTATTTATTTATTATATTATTATTTATTTCATTGTTAATCGAATTTTCTTCTTAAAAAAAAAATATAGATTGTAAACTGCCCAATAAAATCTCTTCACGATAATTGCTGAGAATTTAAGGTATATTTTTATTACAGCTTTATTAGATCCTGTGTGTCCCTCCCGACCCTAAAAAGAGGCCGATTTTAAGGTATGGTAAGTTCACAGGTCAAAATCTGAAAAGGTATGTGAAAACTCATGAAATAAACAATATTTTTATTTTAATTATTTATTTTTCTCTTTACCAAAAAAAGGAAACGATAATAAAGATTAAGCTATAGGGAATCAATCTAGGCTAACTGCTATCACTAAAATTACATCTAGCTTTCGTCTGAACCATATTTCCAGACCTTTTTCAAGAGGGAACTAAACTTGCCAATGCGAAAAAGAATTAGGATTGTGAAATTACTATTAATAAATAGCCTAGTCACCTACAAATATAATGAAAATTTCCCAGCCATATTTTACAAAGCTCTGTCCAATCTCCAAAAAAATAAAAATATAGTTATCACACACAGTGATAAAAGTTGCAACATAGTCATTTTAAACAATACCGATTATATAACAAAATGTAACTTAATCTTAAATGACCCTAACACCTATACCCCATTAACCAAAAATCCCCAGAAGTCTTCTTTTGACACTTTCAACAGCAACCAAAAAAAGATCTGTTCACAATACCCTGAAATACATAAAACCAACAAAGCATATTTGACAAATCTTTCAAAATTTTATGGATTACCGAAAATTCATAAAGAAAACACCCCTCCTAGACCAATCATCTCCAACATTAATTCTAACACACATAAATTTTCCTCATGGTTATCCAACACCCTAAAACCCCTTATAGGAACAACCTCTCCCTCTCATATCAAGAACTCCTCCTATTTTATTCAACGTTCCAACTCCTTTAATCCTGCCACCCACCAATTCCTTAGTTTCGATGCCAAATCTCTATTCACATATGTCACTGTCTTATATGTTTTAGAACTCCTAGAAGAATATTTAACCAACAACCATATCACTTTATCCCACCCCTTTCCATTTATCAAAGAATATATACTTTTAGCCCTCAACCACAATTACTTCACATTTGACAATCAAGATTTTAAACAGACCCATGGCCTATCCATGGGCTCCCCCTATCACCTTCACTCGCCAATATATTTAGGGAGCTTCTAGAATACCGTCACATACTTCCTAAACCCTTCCTTACCAACTGCACATTGCTACGATATATCAATGACATATTTGTAGCCATACCTATCACACTAATTTCCAAAACATCCTCACTTTAATAAATAAATCCACTCCCTTATCCTACCCATGAAACTCCCTCAAAAATAATTCCATACCCTTCTGAATACATACTTCTCACTGGAAGATCCCCGAAAATTATGCAGTTACCGTAAACCTTCCTCCCCCCACCTTAATTTATGTCATGGTCTTTGCCATTAGACACTAATTTTTAATAAATTTTCTATTCTA
>JABUQX010094352.1:0-5000 GCA_015478945.1 Trachelipus rathkii
CATCAATATCTATAATATAATATATGAAATATAGTTGATTGTTAATATAGCTTATTGTTGAAAGCGACAAATTGGATAATGTCTTTGTAACATTTTAAGATAATGAATAAATATTAATAATGACCATTATTTTGTAAATAGGCCCTTCAATCACTTCACACATTTAACGATTAATTTATTATATTCTATTTGCAAGATATCTCACATATAACTTATATATATAATATTTTTATATTATATAATATATAAAATTCTTTATCCAATCTCTCGACTAAATTAAAACCTAATATAATACCGTCAGCAATACTAATCCTGCAATAGGCCAAATAAGTGCGGATGCGGGATGCCTCAGAATTCTGTTAAATATATATTATGTCTCTCTCTGGCGCTTCGAATGCATGCTCTGGCCCGCATAGCTGCGATTTACGGTAAAGACTGCAGCCGAGATATTTTGATGAATTCCTTATTTTACACTTTAGATCTGAAGACATCCACATACTAATAAAAATGAGATTCTTGTAATTATTTTATATAACTATATATTCCAAACACACACTTTAAAATTAAAATTATAAAATTATATGTATAATTTCTTCTACTCTTTGAAAATAATATTTTTTGGAAGAAGAAAATAATTTTCTGGCATTTCCAGACGTTATAATATATAAAGAAAATAATAAATTTCAGACCAGTGTTTATAGGAAGCCGTCATTTACCGGTTTGACTACTAAATATGATTCTTTTATTCTTCATATTTATAAATTTAATTTGATAAACACGCATATTGATAGAGCATATAAGATTTCTTAACTTATTCTCTCAAACAAACTGGATTTCCTAAAAACACTTTTTCTAAAAATGGATTCCACGGATTTCTGACTGAAAATGTTTTTAAAAATCCTCTCTACGAGATTTCAAGAACCTCTTCCAGCCTAATTAACTGCACCCAAAGATCCTCTATTCTTCATATTGCATTTATGAGGAGAATGAGTTACCAAATTGAAAGAAAAATTAATGGAATATTAAAATTTAATTACCCGCATCTTCATCTCAAGCTAGTTTTTAATAATAACAAAATTGGAAAGTTTTTCAAGTTGAAGGAAAGATTTCCTGAACCTTTTTGACCCTCAGTGATTTATAAATATAATTAGATATTCTTGTAATTGTATATAGTGATGAAACCTATATATAATATTGGTAAATAATGATCTGTATTTACGTAAGACCTATTACTCAGCCGATATAAGCTATATTGAGATGAACTAATATAGTGTTATAAAAAATTAATAAGTAATTAAAATTATATAATTATGTAAAGATCAAAACTGGAGTTTATTCATAAAGCATTTTATAAGCATTATATTAGGAGCTGGAATTATAGTCATGGAGTAAGTAATAATGAAATGTAACAGAGCACTGAAGGAATCACCTATAATATAATATTTAAAATAATATGAGTATAATAAATTTGAAACAGAATCGGAAATTGGTATTTATATATATATATATATATATATATCCGTAAAAGTTTAATTAGAAGTAATTATAGATATTCCCTCATTAATAAAATTATATTAATATAATTAAGTATTAACTAATTTTCATTTTACATTAATATATATATATATATATTATAATATAATAAATATATATATTATATAAATATATATATATATAATATAATAATTAATTATAATACTATGTATATATATATATATTAATATATATATATAATATATATATAATATATATATATATATATATAATAATATATTATAATATATATATATTATAATTACTATATTATATTATATATATATAAATATTAATTTATATAATAATTATATATAATATATATATATATAATATATATATATATACTATATATAATATATTATATATATATATATATAGTATATATAATATAATATATATTAATATATATATTAATATATATATATATATATATATTAATAAATATATATATATATATATATATATATAATATATATATTATATATATTATAATTTATACATATATAACAGTAATAATTAATATATATATATCCATATGAACCTAATGTGTTTAAGAGAGAGTACATATTACTATTCCAAAGACTTTCCGTATGCTGCATATCATTTTCTTTTCAAAATTCAAGGCAAAATGGATTCCTCCAGCACACCCAATTCAATAAAATTGCCCCATTTTAATTTAAATAATGTATTATATAGTAAGGGTATATATAATATTTTAAATTATTTCAGCTCATTTTAATCACTTTCCATAATCCAATGATTATATATTATATTATAATACTTAGTACCTTAGTATATATTATAGTTATCTATGTATTATTATATTCTACAAAGAATATATAATAATTTACTTATATCATTAATTTTCTTCACAATACATTTTTAATGATTATAACCTCAATTCTTCGAGTAATTCGAATATATATAGTCTATATGCTCACACTTCAAATCTACCGAGATCGAGGCGTAAAGTTTAGGTACCTGTAGGAAAGGCATATAATTTATTTATCCTTATTTTATTCTCGTTTTTGCGTACCAGTGGTTTCCTATGCTAAATAGGTATAATAATTATTAAAGTGCCATCAGATTCTGATTTATTTTGAGAGAGGCACCAATAAGTAATTGCTATACACACCTCACTTATTTGTCTACAAGCGAACAAGGAGCTCTCCACTCTATTAGGCCATCGATAGGCTCACTCGAAGCACACTCTAAGTAGATTTTCGTTCCTGTCACAGGACACCCACGATGTTAACAATGACCGTATCTCCTGTGCATACTAATATATCCCCTGCACCTCACCACTATAAATTAAAAAATAGACTCAATATATATAAATTTACGAATATTAATACAAGTATATCCGATATTTTGACCCTATATATTATATATATATATATATATATATAATATACCAAACTGAGTTAATAGTCTTATTTATTGCCATCACATAATAACGTTTTAGTTATTTTTACCTGGTTTTTCTCTAGATAGTTTTATATTATTTCAGAATATTTTAATTTTTTCACAGGATATCTGCCATCTATGTTTTATGGACAAATTGCTTCGTGATATCTTTCCTAAGAGGAATATTTTTGAGATACTGCATTCTCTCAATATATCTTAAAGTATATTTTGCCGAGACGTGACGCGGTGATTTTGAAAATGTATATTTTTTCTCTCTCCATTAGTTATTCAACGTTATCTCAAGGATTATCTCAACCTCGAGCGAGAGTACTCTCCACGCATACTATAATGCTTATTATTTTTAGAATTTTTATTAAAGCTTTGATCGCTCATGTACATTTTTCTGATGTGTTTCCAACTTTCGCAATCACACTTTTTTTATGGAAATTTGAAATTCTACAAAATTTGCGATTTAGATGTTTTTTTCTTTTTCTGTTTCATATTGTGATTGGAGGTGCATAATGCTAGGTAACAACTACAATAGGTTAAAGCCACATAGAGAAGACAATGCGAAGTGGATGATAAGAAATTTCTCAAGGGTTATCATTGGTAAGTACCGGACTAAGAGAATGAAATCTCTATTTCCAATCTTTGGTTTAAAACACTTTATAGCAATAAATATTCTTTATTGTACTAGATGTTCAAATCTAGGTTTTAGGATTATTATATTTTATCTCATTCTTTTGGAACAAATTTTCAAAACAGAAATAATTTTTTTTTGAATTTTTAAAGAATTTTTCGATTATATTTGGGTTATATGAACAAATGATAAACTAAAAATTATGGTTAACCACACTAAAATTAATTAACCGATTGCTACTCGTTTGCCCGCAGTGATACTTCTGAGTCTCTATCGAGTAATAATTTTTGTATAATGGTCTATCACTCACAGCACAATAGTCCCGCAAGCATGATTAGAGGACGAAAAATAATGTTTCACATTAAACCATTCTGCCTGATACATTTTATCTATGACTCCATATTTTTCAACACATATATAATATTTCCACACAATCTTGAGAATAGACACGTGAAATACTCTTGCAGACTCATTGGTTTTTTTTATCCTTGCTCCCGAATGAAAACAGTGCAGACCATTCCATCTAAGGAATCTTATAAAGCGTGGCAGCAAGAAGCATAACTTTTTTAACTATCTATAAAGATGAATAGAATACGGAGCTTTTTTATGTATAGTAATACATCTAAGAAGAAATAATTAAATATATATTTTAACAAAATTTTTAAAACGACAACCGAAAGCCTCCATTTTCTCCAGCATATCTTCTAAGATTGTTTGGTAGTGTACATCTTTCGTATTCCCAAGGATCCTCTCAATTACGGTCGTTATAGAGCATTCCATACTTCTAATTCACATTGTGTCATTGTTGATTCAAACGTTTTGTTAAACATCAAGCTTTCGGATTTTGGATACAACAAACCAGTCCTCCTTAACTTTACGCTTTAATAGAGGGGAATTTCTGACACATATACTGTAAACAGCAGTGGCGGCTCTAGACTTTGCGGGACCCTGGGTGGCAATGGCAGCCCTAGGCTTTGCGGGGTCCTTTGCGGTGTTTTCATAGAAAACATATACACAAGTATATAAAGTATTAAAATCTGCACAATAACAAACTTGGTTTAAACCCTGGAAATTGTAATGAGAATATATATATATATTATATAATATATATATATATATATATATATATATATATTATATTATATATATATAATATAATATTATATATATATATATATATATTATTATGTAATATATATATATGGTATATCATATATATATATATTATATATATATATATATATATATATATATTATATATATATAATATATATATATATATATAAATATATATATATATATATATATATATATATAAGTAGGGAAAGTGTATGGGAGAATACTAATTGAGAGGGTGAGAGATTTATAACGGAGGAGAGAATGGGGGAAGAACAAGGAGGATTTTTAGGGTGAGAAG
>JABUQX010094352.1:10000-25000 GCA_015478945.1 Trachelipus rathkii
TTCAATTATTTATAATTAATTAGATAATTGGAATATTATAAACAAATTTAATGATGGTAATGCTTACATAAGAAAATTTTCCCAAAAAATAAAAATTAATAATATAATTAATATATATAAAGTAAAATAATAATAATAATAATAATATATAATAATAATAATAATAATAAATAATAATAATAAATTAATATGAATAAATAATTAATAATAATATATAATAAAAATAATAAATAATAATAATGAATAATGATTTCCCGTTTTGTTTCATTATAAATAACTTTTAAGTTATTTCCTATTTCTATTATAAATTTGTAAAAAAATATAACATAGTTATATTTTAATCTAAGATTTAACAGTAGTTAACTAAGAGAATGTGTTTCAATGTCTTTTTTTGTATTTATAAGAGTGCTTTAAAACAGGACTAATTGATTACATAAAGTGGTCTTAAGAGACTATTTATTAACTAAAAAAATTCATTAATAATCAAAATTATTAAAATCAAAATATTAGAGAAGGATATTATGCGCAGAATTTCTAAATAATAAATACTTATTTCACAAATTGAGATATTCATCGATATTTTACTATAAAACTGGTCTATATTGGCTAAGTTTACTTGCTCAACAGAGGAAGAGGTGTCAAGGACGGGATGTCCCCGTCTATTCCAATATATAAAGTTATGTAGCAGTGCCCATTCTTTGTCTGAGAAAGAAGACGGATGTAACTTTGGCGTCCTATTTTCAATATCGGCTAGATAGTCAAATTATATGTTTTAACGAAGGTTTCGTGAGGAAGAAGAATGTGAGAGGTTTTATGTAGGCTCGGTAGTTCATGATGTAATATTAAATTTTTAAAACATTTTTTGATTAAAAATTTTCATCTAATTTTCTAAACACTAAATTGTTCAATAAGATATATCCAAAAATACTGCTTTCATACAAATATATGATAACCTAGCAAAATATTTTATTGGCAAAGATGAAATCATAAATTAGTAGAAGTGAAATAGTCTTACCCAAGCCGCTAGATTTTGAAACACTCGACACCTAGAAGAAACGTAAAACAATTATATTAATACTAGTTAAGCAAAATTTTTTTTTTTTTTACAAATTTCTTAGTTTTTTTTAACAAATTTCCTTAAGATAGATAAAAAATATTTTAATCGTTTATCATGAGTAATAATAGTGGAACTTTTAAATAAATGCTGGATGGAGGGTGTGAGTTCCAATAGATGGTGGAAAAATAGTTTCATTGTTTTGCCCATATTATAAAAGTGGAAAGGTGGATAAACAGTGGAGGATTGTGGAAAAACCTATAGAGGATATAGCTTTTGCGACATACAGTATGCGAAAGTGTACGAAAGGTTAGTTAGAAGAAGATTGAAGAGCAGTGATAGAGAGAACCAGTTGGCTGAGAGGAAGCAATAATGGGTAACAAGTGAAGGGCCAGGAGTAACTTGGGATCTTGTTTTGTTCTGATCTTTAAGAATAGTGGTAGGAGAAAGACGCTGGGAATTATAAACATCAACATAATAAGCCTTCCGGGTACCTTAAGAAAGGCATTTGACCTCAGTAACCTAATCCTGCCAGAAGCATGACTTTCGTGAGGATGTTGGGGAGTGGTACGGAGTTTAGAGGAAAGACTGAGGAGATGCAATAAAAAGCTATGTAAAGCGTTTGTGAGTGTGTAAAGTGAGAAGACATGAGATGTAAAGAGTATGTGGAATATGGTATTTGAAGGATTGGGGTGATGAACAGGATCAGACGGGTAGTAGTCCTAGTCTCGCCTTACCTTGTGTTACTGACTTTGTATAAGCATTACTTAGAATGTTAGTTGAAAATTTTGTTATAGAGCAGTAGAACTTTAAGGTTAAAAGTAGGGAATTATCCCGAAAGTCTCTGGATGAGTGATTATAGTGGTGTCAGTGCGGATGATTAATGGCATAGTTGGAGATTGGGAAGAGGAGGGAGTATGACGAGGATCTTATGAAAGTTGGGAACAGAAATGTTGAAGAAACAGATTGATTGTAGAGTATGATACAGAAACCTAAGACAGTGATACTGAGAGTAAGGGTGAGAGCACCGAGGAATGAGGGTGAAGGTGAAAGAAGCGAAGATCAGCAAATTGAACTAGGATCTGAAAGATGAGACAATGTGTGGATCAGTCATTTGTGGTTTACACTGGGTGGCGTAGTTTACAAGCAAGGAGGATAGGTTGTTAGCGGGGAAGTGGAGGCAAGAGATGGGAAAAATGAAGCGTGAAGAACAATGAGAAAGCGCTTATAATAACCACCAATTATTGAAAGGTCGAGTGATAGGGATATAAAGTGAAGAAGAGTTATATTTTGATAGCAATACTGGTACCCCACTTTTGACATATGGTGCAGAACATGGAGCATTAAAGACGCCGAGGAGATGAAAAAAGGATCGAGAAAGCTGACTGTAAAGTGAAGGATGTTTGTAGCGGGAATGACCGAGAGAGAGTGGGAGTAAAGACGAGTGATAGATAAAAGAGGTGAGAACGAATGGGTTACTGGTAGAGAGAGCGTTGGTGTAGGTGCCCTGTGTTGAAAGACAGGAAATAGATTAGCGAGAACTAGAAGGGTGGAGGGCATAATAGTAGGATGCACGGGAAGACACGAGCGGAGTCACGCGAGTAAGAATGGTGAGTGGTGGAGCAGTGAGAGGAGTAAGGCGAGAGGAAGACCTTGAGGGAAGATTGGGAGAAAAGATTGATGTGGAGAGAGCCTTGGAAGGACCATGGACTAGCCCGTACGATGCTCGGCCAGCTGATGGGAGGATGGTATTACTTCTGGAAAAAGGACTGTGCGGCTTGTGATAATCGCGATGTAAAATGTACTATCCGCTTGGACAGGCCGTAGGGCTCCCTGGAGGGAAGAAACGTAAGAAGACGTAAGTAAGATAACTTAGAGATATTATAGATATATCGTATTATAAATTAGCTTCTGACTGAGACGCAAATGTTAGTCGTATACGGTATTTTCCACCTGTTTAAAAGATTCTACAGAATATTTAATTGGGTGTTAATTCCTTATAATATATATTTTGAGGTGTAAGGCGGCTAATCCAGCATCATTTATCGCAATCAACACCATTCCGCATTACGTTTTTGAAGAGATAGTATTCATTTATAGAAAATATGAAAAAACGTCGTGAGTGCACTACCTATTTATATATAATATATATATAATATATATATATATTATATATATATATATATTAATATATATAATATATATATATATAATACGTATAATATAATATATATTATATAGGTATTATATTATATATATATATTATTGTAATAATCTTGACAAGAGACCACGTTGAACTGTGAAGTAGATAATATTATTACACTGGGAATAAATCTTATTTAATATCCTGGAAAGATCGATTAAAAATTATATCAAAACCTTTAATGGACGTACTGATATTTATGTTCAACCTTTATTACACCTTGAAATGTTAAAAACAATAAATGGAGAGCAGAAACACATTCAAAAGATTTGTTCTTTATATATATGATTTTAACACATATTTATTAAAGCAAAGAACACTTCCTGTACTTAAAGTTTAAAATCAAGTTCTATCATTATATTTCAAAATATCGATTTAGTATCAGATATCAAACCCTAAAATCTAAGAATTATCCTAAAAATTGGATGCGCATAAAAAAAATTAAGTCACGGTTTTAATATTACCTTGTAGACGGCACAATTGCACAATACTTGTTTCAAAATTCTTCACTTACGATTAGTAACACGCAATTGTTTCGTAGAGAACCTGTGAGTATATAAGTTTGGACAACAAGGTTTATTAAACAATGAAAACAGAGAATACATCGTACCATTGGTTAATTTTAAGAACACGATAGCAATGATGTCAAAATTCTTTGTAAAACAAGTCACGTACAAATAAATCTTAGGCCAACTGACTTAAAAGTCAAACTTCAAATATGGAAAGGTTACTTACTAACCAAACGGTAGAGCGACGGAGTCGCATGACAAGGTCGTGGATTCGAGTCCTAGTTCGGATCCTAGGTAGAAATTACCTAGAGAAGTTCCCCTCCTTGAATAGGGCTATGCCCGTGAGGTGTGAACTTTTTCTAATAAAAAAAAAAAAAAATCTGTACAACGTAATACTTAACACCATTAAAATTCCAAACGTGAGAGAGGCTTCACAATCGCAATCGAATCCAAATTACGTCTTAATCCCAGGCAGGCAAGAGAACACTGATTCATTTGTTTTCCGTTTTCGAGTCAATTGAACCTAGCAGCAAACACAATGATTAACATCTTTTTTCTTCCTTATAAATTTCCACCTGTGTAAATTAATGTTAATTCGCCTGGTCTCCAGGCTCGGTCCCTATCAAAAATAAATACCCATTAATAATAATTCTTAACACTTTTAAACAATAATAACAAATTTCTCAATTTATTTTCTTACCGTTTTTCCACGGAATCTTTTCTTATTAGTTGCCTTACTCCTGTTATTCCTTTACGTCCTGGGCACCGAACAATCTGATCTTGTTGAGATGTCTAATAGAAATAAACATTCTCTATGAAACGGATTTTAACTAGGCACAGTCCGAACTTTGTTTATAAAAATATTCCTTCCTACAGACATTAATTTAATAAGACAGAGTCTATAAGAACTTTCAATACAGCTGGTGATACTGGCGCCCTATTCAAATTTGAAAATGGAACATCCACCTATTAAAAATTGAATGATTGACCCGAAACCCAGTTTTACAATAATTTTTTCTTAAAGTTTAGGACAGAGAAAAAGGTTTACTATGACAGCATGAAAAGAAAACAAATACATCATCATTTCCTTTATTCTTTGCCCAATGTCCCTTTAATGGGCAATTTATTCCAAAATGTGTCGTTGCCCGACACACCACACATTTCTTGGGGAAACCCCATTTATTTAGAGGGTTTCTCTACTCTCTCTCCATTGGCGCAAGGCAAGGATTACGGTCCACACACTAGGAGCTACAACTGGTAATAAAAAGGTAGAAGGTGAACTGGTTTAATATCTGTTGTAAATAGTTATATTAATCCTGGGGAAAAATCTGAGAACTAATCGATCTATAACTGAAGAATAATTGAGAAACTATCGATTAATAGCCTGAGAATAATCTGAGAAACAATCGATTAATATAATTCCAATAATCGATTATACCTGAAATAGAAATCGCATCAAAATCCTGAGAATCGATTAAATAATAATCAACCTTTAATCAAAAAATTTCTTATGTCAAAACAATAAATGGAGAGAGAAAACACATTAAAAGATTTTCTTTACATATATTATATATATATATATATATATATATAATTATATATATATTATATATATATATATATTATATATATAATATATATATTTATATATATATATATATATATTTCTTTCTTTCTTCTTTCTCTCCTTCCTCTTTGGCCCAAGATTGGGGGTAAGGTGCTGTACACGCATCGGAAAGAAAAGCAGTAGGAGAACAGACGACAAACGTCGAAAAGAAAGCCAGCTTACGCCCCTCTGTCCAATTAATTAGTTGAGAAGCGTCACAGACAGAAAATCCTACTAGAGCATCATGGGCGCGAACGACCGTTCCTTTGGTAAATCGTCATGTAGGGTTTCATCCCTGGCCCAGGTGGGCCACAACCATGCCCATACAAACCCGCATTCCTCTCCTACAGGCATTCCTTACTCTTTCGCCTCTGCAACTCACATTTCTCTCTTCAGACATTCGTTTACTGATCAATCCACTTTCTCTTCGGTCTCAGCGCGGTCGGTTCCAGCGAACACAGCACTCAGAAAATACACCTGCTTATGCATTAACAAATCTTCATCCTTTCCACATGACCAAACATCTCACTACTTTCATTTATTCTCTCATTTACCCTTCTTCACACCACACCACTCTCTAATCGTTCATTCATCTCTTTAATCATTCTTCTCACACCTGCACACCCTAGATTGTCTCTGAAACACATTGAACTTTAGATCTATACTTCTTATTCCAAGACCATAGTCTCACTACATACATTAAACAGGTAACAACTACCCTCATGTAAGCGCACACTCAGACTTAGTCCCTTTGCATTCACACAACGATTTAATTGCACCCAGCCACGCTTCCTGCCATTCCAAACTTTCCTACTACAATCTGCATCGTCCGTTCCCTTCATCCAACTTTACCCTAAATATTTTAACTCAGACACTTGTTTAGCTGCTCACCATCTACATAACTTCACGCTGAGGAGTGTCCTCACTCACACCATACCTTGACTTTATTAACGTTTACTTTCAGCCTCTTCTTACACACCTGCAAATCTCTCTACAATCCTCTCAACTCTCTTAAGATCGCCAACAGAAGCTAAAATCATCCGCATTAATAGGTTAGGGCACCCTGCCACTCTCATCCCATTTCTCACATTCTAAACATTTCCTGCCATCCCACCTCGATTCTTCATAACCCCATCCATATACAATTGAAATAACCAAGGAGAATAAACAACCCTGGTCTTTACTCGCTATTAATAGCCTAACAATCACCATTGACACATTTATTCTTACCACGCTCACTATCGTCATACATACTTTTGATTCTTCAGAAGCTTCACCAACACATATATCACTACCCTGCCATCAACGGTTTTCGCTGCACTATTTGAAAATTGTTCATCACATGTCTTTTCACAATAAATTTTTCACCTAAAAATATTTCTAAAAAAATTCATTCCGGACCCGGATCCGACTAATAGGGTTTTGTCTAATTGAAAATTTTTTCAACACAGTCTTCTGGATTTTTTTTTCGCCTAAAAAGATATTTTTAAAAAATTAATACCAGGATCGGCTCCGGTCCGCGGTCGGTTCGGCTTCGGCTTCGATTTCTGACTAAGATTTTCCTGAGGGATTTGAGACATGTAGATCGACTTCTTTCTCTCAATAGATTTTTCACAAAAAAAATATTTTTACGCAATAATAAAAAGCTTCGACTTCGACTCGGCTCCGGCTCCGGATCCGGTTAGATTAAGGATTCTCCACTATTTGACAATTGTTCCAAGTATTCTGGAATATTTTTTCCCTCTAAGAATTATTATTCATTGAAAACATTTATAACCCGGATCCCGGCCTCCGAATCTGGATGTTGGAACCGAATCCGGATCGCGGACGCCGACTTTAGGTTTCTGCAACTATTTGAAATTTGTTCAGTACGTATTTCTGGCATTAAATTTTTCACTTTTAAAAAATATTTTTTTGAAAAATATATCTGGCTCCGGCTCCGCCTCCGGCTCTACTCCGGCTCCGCTTTCAATTTCTGGCCTGCGAGATTGACTAGGTATTCTGATACTATTTGAAATTGTAAGTAGATCTTATGGCAGATAAATTTTTAACCCTAAAAGTTATATTTTTTTTAAAATTCATAACCAAGATCCGGCTCGGCTCGGTCCGGCTCCAACTTCGGTGCTTACGGCTCGGAGCGATCTTAGGTTTCTGAACTTCTTTGAAAATTGTTCAGCACGTCTTCTTATCAATAAAATTTTCACAATAAAAAATATTTTTTCGAAAATTATATACTCTGGCTCCGATGCATCTCTTGATTTGAATCCTGCTCCGTCCGCTCGACTCCGAATCCGATTAAGGATTCTGCCCTATTTGAAAATTGTTCAGCACTTTTTCTGGCAATAAATTTTTCATCTAAGAGAATTGATTTCGTGAAAAATTATACCGCAGGATCCGTCTCCGGATCAGGATCGGATCCGGGACGCCGATAAGGTTCTCTGCACTATTTGAAAATTTTCAGTGGCGTCTTCTGGCATTAAAATTTTGTATACCAGAGATCCGTCTCCGAATCGATCAGGATCATGGGGATCGGACGCCAGACTAAGGTTTTGCACATATTTGAAAATTGTTCAGTGCGGTCTTCTGGCATTAAATTTTTCACTCTAAAAAAATATTTTTTGAAAAAAATCATAACCAGGCTTCGGTCCGGCTCCGGCTCCACCTTCTGCTCCGGATCTGACTAAGGTTTCTTGCACTTTTTGAAAATTGTTTAGCACGACTTCTGCAATAAATTTTTCATCTAAAAAAATATTCTTCGGAAAAAAATTATACTATTGCACGGCTCTGATCATCTGGCTCCGACTTCGTTTTCTCTGGCTCCAATCCGGCATCGACTAGGATTCCTGGCACTATTTCTTGAAACTGTTACACGTTTCTGACAACAAATTTTTTATCTATAAATTTTTTTTTTTTTTTTAAATTTATACCGAAATCCGGCTCCGCGCTCCAGATGCAGATCAACTAGGTTTCTGCACTATTGAAAATTGTTCCAGCATTCTTCTGGCAATAAATTTTTCCCTAAAGAAATATTTTTCGATAAAAAAATCAAACTGCGGACCGGCTCTGACTATTCGGTCGACTTTGACTCGGTTGCCTACTCGGATCCGCATCGACTAAGGATTCTGACTGTTTGAAAATTAGTTCATGTACGTCTTCTGGGATTAATTTTTTACCTAAAAAATATTTTTGAAAAAAAATTCATACCAGGCTTCCGGCTCCGGCTCCGATTCAGTCCGGCTCCTGCTCCGGCTCCTACTTCACCTTCGGCTCGGATTGACTAAAGGTTTCTGCACTATTATGATAATTGTTCAGTACGTTTCTGGCATTAAATTTTTCACCCAAAATATTTTTAAAAAAATCATACGCAGGATCCGGCTCCGGCTCCGGCTTCGGGCTCCGGCTCCGGCTGGCTTCAGCTCCCGATCCGAATAAGGTTTCTGCACATTTGAAAATAGTTCAGCAGATCTTCTAAAAAGTATTCTTCGAAAAAATCTACTCCAGCTCCGGCTCCGCTTCGACTCCGGCTCTGACTTCGGATCCGGATCCGATAAGGATTCTGTCTATTTGAAAATTGTTTCGCCACATCTTCTGCCAATCAATTTTTCTCTAAAACATAATTATTTTCATGAAAAAAATATATATCCAGGATACGGCTCCGGCTCCGGCTCTGGGCTCACTGCTCCGCTTCTTTATTTCTGAGTAAAATCTGAAGAATGAGCTAGAGGTTGAGAATATGAAAAAAAAAATTAGATTTTCTATAATTATAAATAAAACATTTTTTGATCCTAAACCTGGAATTGCAATTTTGACTGTAATTAAAATTTTTTAGTTCGACACCTCTCTAAATAAATTTCTGTATCTAAAAAACCATTAAGAATTTTTAAAAAATAATTACCCCATGATGTTCAGGAGATGTTTTCTACTATTTTGAATAATGAAAAAAAAAAAATGTGAAATTTTGATTTTGCTTTCAAAAAGTAGGGGGTCTAGTTATGAAGTCTCCCTTAAGGATTCTGCACTATTTGAAAATTGTTCAGCAAGTCTTCTGGAATAAATTATTCATCTAAGAAAATTATCTCTTGAATTTTTTTTTTACCAAGGATAAGGCTCCGAATCTGGATCCGGATCGGACCGACTAAGGTTTCTGCACTATTTGAAATTTGTTCAGTACGTTTTCTGGCATTAAATTTTTTACGCTAAAAAAATATTTAAAAAAAATTCATACCGAGTTCCCGCGGCTCTGACTCATACTCCGGACTATAATATCTCCAGCTCCGACTTTTAATTTCGGCTTCGGATCTGATAGGTTTTCTGAACTATTTGAAATTGTTCAGCAGCTCTTCTATATAAAATTTTCACATAAAAAAATATTTTTCGAAAAATCATAACTCTGGTCTCCGACTTCCATCTCCGATTTGATCGGCATGCGATTCCAATCCGGATGCCGATTACAGGATTCCCTGCACTATTTGAAAATTGTTCACAAGTCTTCTGACAATAAATTTTTTTTCATCTAAGAAGATTATTTCTTGAAAAATTTATACCAGGATCCGTCTCCGAATCCGGCATCCGGACCGTGACGAAGGTTTTCTGACTATTTGAAAATTTGTTCAGCATTTCTGGCTGGCTTTAATTTTTCACCTCAACAAAATATTTTTTGACAAAAATTCATACCCAGGATCCGGCTCCGAGTTCGGCTTCGGCTCGGATCTGACTAAGGTTTCTGGACTATTTGAAATTGTGCACTACTTTCTGGCAATAAATTTTTCATCTCAAAAAATTTTTTCTGAAAAAAATTTATACTATTGCGCCGGCTTCTGAACCTGGCTCGACTTCGACTCCGGCTCCGGAATCCGACTAAGGATTCTGCATTATTTGAAACCTGCTCAGCAACGTTTCTGGCAACAAATTTTTTCATCTAAATTTTTTTTTTTTTTTTTAAATTTATACCCAGAATCTGGCTCCGAATCCGGCTCCCGCTCCGGATCGTCGACTAAGGTTCTGCACTATTTGAAAATTGTTCAGCCATTCTGTGGCAATAAATTTTTCACCTTAAAAAAATATTTTTTCGAAAAAAATTCAAACTACGGCACCGGCTCTGACTTTCTCCCACTTGATCGGCTCCGACTCCTGATCCGGATCTGACTAAGAATTCTGCACTATTTGACAAATTGTTCAGGTACGTCTTCTGGCATTAATTTTTCACCTAAAAATATTTTTTGAAAAAAATTCTTACCCAGGCTCCGGCTCCGGATCTGACTAAGGTTTCTGTACTATTTGAAAATTGTTTCAGCAATCTTTTGAAAGTCCATTTTTCCTTCGTAAGTTATTTTTATAATGCATCATTACGAGATCCGTCGTAGGTTACGGCTCGGGCTCCAGCTCCGGTATCCGAATAAGGTTTCTGCACTATTTTGAAATTGTTCAGAGATCTTTAAAAAAAAATTTCTTCGAAAAAAAATCATACTCCGGCTCCGGCTCCGACATCGACTCCGGCTCTGACTTCGGGATCGGATCCGACTAAGGATTCTGTATTATTTGAAAATTGTAGGACATCTTCTGCAATAAATTTTCCATCTAAAAAAATTATTTCATGAAAAACATTTATACCGCTCCGGCGCCATTTATTTGACTGAGTAAATCCGGAAGAATGAGCTAGAGGTTGAGAATATGAAAAAAAAAAATTAGATTTTCTATAATTATAAATAAAACATTTTTTGATCATAAACCTGGAATTGCAATTTTGACTGGAATTGAAATTTTTTAGTTCGACACCTCTCTAACAAAATTTCTGTAATCTAAAACAACATATCTTAGAATTTTAAAAAATAATTAGCACCAATGATGTTCAGGAAGAATTTTTCTACTAATTTAGAAATACCTAACGTACAACCAAACAAAATACACTTGACGCCCCCTGATGATCCTTTCTTCATTTGAGATGTTGTAAAGAAATTGTAATTGTGACAGATGGGCAGATAGAGCAATAGCAAAAGAAAAAAGTACTCTTTTCACTAGGTAGCCAAAGGATACCTACTTTTTGTTTATATACATCTGCTGGGTATACTACACTCAGCTACACCACACCTAGGATCTCACCCTACTACCCCGATCACTAGCCAGACCTACAGTGCGCACCCAGACCTAAACTACCAAGGGTGATACACGGGTACTTATCCAGAGGGAGGGGCTACATTTACATTTAAGGAAAGGATTTGAAACATATACAGGATTGTTACCTGTAGAAGAAAAAATAAATATATGTAATACAAAAACCCACAAAAACTCCTCTACCACCAGCCGACATAGCCGTCTGGTCACTACCTCCATACGCTCTTGCTCCTCCAGTTGTAGCCTTGAAGTGCCTCCCAATGAACTTCCATTCCCACCTCTTCTTGCCTGAAGAGAAGACACCATACATCATCTTCCATTTGACACAGCCAGCAAAAACAAACACATCATACCTAGGAGACGAAGAAAAACAATCAAATTTTACCTTTTTCTTCCCTCTTTCCACTTGTAAAAACGTCTTCAATACCACCTTACTTTCTTGACTTGCACGACACACCAGAGCCCAACATAACAACTACAACACACACAACACAGCCACCTAACACGTTCACCCACACGAGAGACCCAGCGCACGTCGCAGAAACACTCACACTACACTCCGGATCAGACATATCCGAGTCACGGATATACCCCAACCTTCTTAACAACACAACATGATTCTCTTTCACCTTCTCTCCACCTTCGTTTTCACTATCACTTGTACTCGAAAAATAATCCCAACATCTTTCTTTCCAATCCAGATAATTCTCACCTTTTCTTCTTCTCATGAATTCTTTTCACTTCCGCATAACGCTTATCAACCTTACACTACGTTTCACTTGTTCCTTTTTTCTCTGCTCCCCCGAATACCATGCATACACCTTCTTCACCTTTAACCTCTACCGTTACTCTATTCATTCCTCTCTTCATCTGCGAACTCTTCATACATTACAGCTTACGCTCACTTACACAATCCCTTCTCTGATCTCTGACCCTTTGACATTTTCGGCCGCCTTCTGACAAAGAATAGCACACTCTATCGTTTCTACACCACCCCGTATCCAGTATTTCACACTCTCTTCATACTCTTCCTATATCACAATACTCGTATATACCACATATACTACTCATATCCGCTACTTTGTTCTTCTTGCCATTCACACTTGCCATTTTGTAGCAAACTTACCTACCTACACTCACCTTCTTCTCCTTTTTTCTCCTATTACGACCCTCTCCTCAGAACTCCTCTGAACTTACTCTGCTTACCACACTCATGATAATCTTGTAGAGCGTACAATTTTCCACAATGCCTATTCTGACCTGCAAAAATCACACACTCTTTCGATTTCTAACCTTCACTCGCAATAACATTATTCCTTCTTCTGGCGAACAGCAAGTTACTCTTCACCTCTTATCACCGCATTACCCGTACGGTTGTCCCTACTACACTCTATTTCTTCCTTTGTTCCCATCATACTTTTTTGGACACTTAAATGCGTAATGGTAGATTCGAACCACACAATTAACTCAGTCACCTTACAACTGTCTTTAGCTTCAACAGTTGACCATTACACCCATTCACCAACCTCTGGCCAAATTTCTGAGTTCCTTAAGCATACTCTGTTTCCTGAGTACATACCAATAACTACCGCACTTCCATACAGCTCCTTCACATTTATTCTCTCCCTTCTTACCAAAACCCTCACATATATTAATTAACGCATCTGAAAGTCGAAACACCCACTGCCTCTTTCCACAATGGCCAACACATTTGTCTCTGATTGTCCACTCACTGTGCTCCTTCAATAGATGTAGCAATTTCATATCTTCCCCTAAATCACCTTACCAACAATCTTTACCTTTCTCCTCGTCACTCATACCGATTCGCGCATATTCTCGCATATATTCATTTCTGTCTTTTTTAATATGAAATACTCCATAACTTGTCGTATTATCCTTTGCTTTTCTTTTCGCAAATCTTTCATCCACCTACGTATATTTGCATCGCACACCTTCTTGTTTTCCTAACGCTTCCCAATCTACCATCCACACACACTCATAGCCTTGGCTCCCAAACCAAACAAAATCTCACCTGCAGGTTGTTCAAACTCATACCTTAAAGCTCTGAACAACAAGCTTTACCTTACTCTTCACATCATACTCATCTGAAGTCATATCGCCTTTAACTGCAGACAAGATCTACGTACGCCTCTTTCTACACCACTTCACTTCCCTCTCACTACACTCCCCCCCACCATCCTTATCTCCTTACTTCCTTTTTTCACGTCTAGCAACACTATAAACACTACACGCAACTCACACACTCACCAGAGCCGTTCTGGCGGAACTAGCTCTGCTACACTGTGAATAAAACTCAATAGTTGTCTAACGTAACACCAACAAAATACACTTGATAACCCTGATGATCCTTTCTTATTTGAGATGTTGTAAGAAAAATGTACTTGTGACAGATGAACCAAAAGAAAAAATACTCTTTTCACTAGGTAGCCAAAGGATACCTACTTTCTATATATACATCTGTTGGGTATACTACACTCAGCTACACCACACCTATGGATCTCACCCTACTACCCCGATCACTAGCCAGACCTACAGTGCGCACCCAGACCTAAACTACCAAGGGTGATACACGGGTACTTATCCAGAGGGAGGGGCTACATTTACATTTAAGGAAGGATTTGAAACTATACAGGATTGTTCACTGTGAGAAAAAATAATATACTGTAATACAAAACCGCACAAACACTTCCTCTACATAGCGACATAAGCGTCTGGGTCACGCACTCCATACGCTCGTTGCTCATCCAGTTGTTGCCTTGAAGTGCCTCCCAAATGAGCTTCATTCCCACCTGCTCTTGCTGAAGAGAAGACACATACATCATCTTACCATATTTTGACACAGCCAGCAAAACACAACACATCATACCTAGGAGAAGAAAAACATCAAAATTTATATATATATTATAGTTATTATATATATATATATATATATTATTTTATATATATATTATATATATATATCAAAATATATTATATATATATATAGTATATAATGTCATAACACTAATAAATAAATTATTTCATATAAAAAAAAACTTTTTTTATTTTATAAATATTTCCACTTATTTATCTCCTTATTTATTTTTATTTCCTTATATATTTAGTAAACAAAATATTTAAAAAAAAAAAAAAAAAAAATTTCCCACTTATATAATTTTCGAATTTCGGCACTCTCCATCTGATCCTGATCCTGATCCTTATCCTTATCCTTTGCAACAACCGCATTGAGAAATTTTTTTACATTCTCAACATATTTCTTGGGTACCATGATATTTCCTCTCCTTGGGTACCTTTATTTTCAAAATGAAGTTCAGCCCTTATTTTATTTCCCTCTGATGGTTTGCTTTTTGGACGTTCATGCACAATTTTGCAAAGCCCTTCCACATTTTCCTCGGTGTAGACTGGCTGTAGAGGCTTGTTTTTCAAAGGCTTTTTTCTCATCCGCTTTTAGTGCTATTATCGGCTGTTTTACGCATTTAACGTCTATATACTGACG
>JABUQX010094352.1:27500-36946 GCA_015478945.1 Trachelipus rathkii
TGGTGGTAAGGCTGCGTACAAGCTCAAAAGAAAAGCGTAGAAGAATATGAACAAAAGTCGAAAAGAAGCCCAGCTTAACAGCCTGCTGTAATTATTTAAGTAAGGACTCGTCGCAGCAGAAAATCCACCTATACGCTTCACGGGATTGCGACCGGACCTCACTATGGTAATCCTCAGTGTAGGGTTGATCCCTTGACCCAGGTGGGCACAACCATACCCCTCACAAACCCCGCCATTCTCTCTTATTATGCACCTTTATTCTCGCTCTGCCAAACTCACATTCTCGCCTTCAGACATTCGTTTACTGACTCAATCACTTTTTCTTCTTCTCTAGCCCGGTCGGTTTTTCAACACTAACTCGCAGTATAATCTGCTTAAAACGACTTCATTCATCTTTGCACAGAACGCAACCATCTTCAATACTTTCATTTATTCTCGTCGTTTACCTTTCTTCACACCACAACAACTCTCTAATATGTTCATTCTCATTTTATCAATTCTTCTCACACCTAGCATGCCTAAGTTGTCCATCTGAACACATTGAATTTAGATTAACTTCTTGTATTCAGACGATAGTATCACTATATACAAATACCAGGTAACAAATACAGTCATGTAAGACCCTAGCGCACTAGAAGACTTAGTCCTTTACATTCACAACGATTTAATTGCACAGCCACCTTCCTGCCATTTCACAATTTCGCTACTACACTCTGCTCATCCGTTCCTTCTCATCCAACATATACCTAAACTTTTTAAACTCAGGACCTCTTGTTCCAGCTGCTCACAATATAACATAATTTCACACTGAGGACTGTTCTCACTCAGAACCATAACCTAACTCTTATCTACGTTTACTTTCAAACCCTCTTTTACACACCTGCCAAATTCTCTACCATCTTCAAACTCTTCAGATTGCACACACAAAACAATCATCCGAATATAATAGGTAGGGGCAACCCACTCACCTCATTCTCCATCATTCTACACCATTTCTGTCACGCCCAACTTCAATTCTTTCATAACCCATCTAAAAATTAAATACAGCAAGGAGACACACACTGCTCGACTCGGCTATTTTCTAACGCAATCACTTTTTGACACATTTATTCCTTTACACACTGCCTCACTATCGTCATCACTACTTTTGAATTTCATTCAGAGTATACCAAACTATATTATCACCTAAACCTGCCATACGACCTTCCCTTTAAGGCCTATCATACCCTGTTGGCAAATCCATAAACCCAAATACAATATATTCTTCTCTTCTCATTTTCTCTATCATTTGTTCAATGTAAGATTGGATCCCACATCCTCTACTTCTAACGCACTTGTTCTTCACCAATAGTCTTCATCTCGGGCGCACTCTTTCCGAACCAAAACACAGCTTTGATATTCCTACAACACTCAATAACTAATTACGCTATAATTTCTACAGTTCCTTTATTCCTTTACCCTTATATAAAGGTACTGTTACTGCTCTCCTCCATCCCTCGAAACTATACCCTCATAAACGCCTTTATTACACAACTTAAAGATCCAATCAATCACCATCTTGCTCAGTTTCTTGAATCATTTCACCGTTATTTATCTTATACCTGCAGATGTTTACCATTTCTTCACTTTCTCACTCTACATTTCCTGCTTTTTTGTTAAGCCACCTTTTACCGAATGACTTTTCCTCCGCTGCCCATCAAACCACACAAGTCATTATCATCATCATCTGCATATTATTATCAGATTTTCGAAGTGTTCTTCCACACTCCATCGCATCCAATTTCATTCAGTTCAAAATCACCATCTATTTTCATTATTCTGAGCAGGTTTCCCTTATTCTAATTTTTAACTTTCGTGTTCCTTCCAGAAGAGCTTTCTATTCTTGTATGTCCATTCATCCTCCTTCCAACTGTTCATTTTACTCTTCTTTTCTCTTAACGTATGCATCTTTTAGCATTCTTTTTTTCCTTATATTATTCAAAGCATCTTTCTTTTGAAACTTCATCATTTGCTTTTAGTACATTCAACCACGCTCTTTTTTACCTTTAACCGCTTTCATCACCTCTTCATTCCACCATTCGCTGTTAACATTCTTACTTCTACTTTAGCACACCCACATACTTCTTTTGCACTGTAACAATTGCTTCTTCATTTGCTTCCAGATTTATTCAGTTTCAACTTGTTTCACATTCAACTGATTTACTTGCGAGCGTTCTTACATACTTATCCTTATTACCTTGTTCACTAAACTTTTCACATCTTAATTAGACCCACTTCCTTCCGTATCACCTCCTCTCCATCCAAGTCCGCCACTAATTAAATTTTACATAGAACAACTTAATGATTTGATTAATCACATTCCTAACCACCTCACTGATTTAACATCCAATACATCTTCAACATCTCTTCTTCACCCAACACAAATCAAAATCATAATTCTTTTCACTGTCGTATACATCTCTAACTACACGCACCTTAGTATACTTATGGATACTCTTGGTTTAAAGAAAGTATTTACTTACACATACCTCTCTCCTCACAGATCAATCACCTTCCTAACATTCTCATTTTCTCCTGACACCAAAAAACCACCTGTTATACCTCCTTTTTTTTGATCATTAATATATTATATATTTATATATATATATATATATATATATATATGATATATATTTATATAATTATATTATATATATATATATAGTATATATAAATCCGTATTAATAGTCAATATTTAGGCCTAGAAGGGGTATTGGTACTACTGTATAATTTAAACATCTTAAATATACATAAAAAGAGGTTTTTTCCCGAAAAAAACGAAAAAATATGTAATTCTTAAAAAAAAAAGTTTTTATCCCTATCATAAATGACCTTGAAAAAACGTTTGATACATATACTCCCTGTAAATATATACTAATATATATATTTATATATATATATATATATATATTATATATATATATATTATATTATATATATATATATATATATATATTATATATATATCTTATATTATATATATATATATATGGTTAAGGTTAACATTAAGGATCTATTCAGTTTTTTAAGAAACTTTTTTTAGAACAAGTTTTTAATATATATAGACAATAAAAATCATCTTTATAAAATGTATATATATTATATATATATATATATATATATTATATATATATATATTATAATACTATATATAATATTTATATATTATATATGGATTTTGTAGAAGTGTACTGTAAGTATGAGTTAAAGTTTGGGCTGGTTTTTAATTTCGCTCTCTCTCTCTCTCTCGTTTCTTCTCTCTCTCTCTCTCTCTCTCTCTCTTCTTCTTCTCTGCATCTCTCTCTCTCGCTATTATATTATATTATATTTATCTATATTATAATATATTATTATATATTATATATTATTATATATATATATTATATTATATATATATGCAATCGCTGATTTTTTATATCTATTATTAGTAGTAGACAATGTCAGCTACGACTACAGATCATAGTGTGAAACGTAAATGTGAAGGCAACATATCTTCCTTACTAGTCTTTTTTATATATTTAGAATTTTTTCATTATTATTTGGATATTTTTGTTATATTTCAAAGGTAATTGTGAAATATATGTACAGTTAACAGCAGAAGTTGTTGGACTAATTATATTAAATACATTCAAAGGGGAGCACCTATCATAAGATACGGATTGAAATGAAAGAAGATGAAATGCTGGCACGTTTTTTTTCTGAAATCTAGTCTATAAGAAGATGAAAGTGAGCGAAGATTAGCACAGCCAGAAGTTCAAATATCAGTAGAAAGTATTTTTCTAGGATGATTTGCTTTATGTTGTTGGGATGTCCTTTTCTTGCGTAGTGCTAAGTTCTATCTAGAACTCTGCAAGTAATAATTGGCGGATAAGAGAGAACAGTAATCATTTATATTCAGTAATCATTTTGCAGTGGTCTTTGACAACTTTAATTCTTTGGAATGATAAGCAGCTGCATAAGTCAATTGTTTTGTTTTGAATATGTGAACACGGGTTCAATAAAGCAAAATATTTGACTATTGCGGAAGAGGTAATTATGAAATTGGTCTTGTTGCCGAACATATAATAGGAAAGCTGTTTTTCTTGTTTGATTGTTGCCTTCTTTGACAATTTTAACCCTTCAACGATTTTTATCATAATTGAATGGAAATAGCAATGCTATGATATTTTTGAGTCAACGGTTCCTCAAAGTTTTGGCAATTTGGGAATGTATTTTCTGACTTTTCTTCTTCGTTCTTCTGAAAAAGTTTATGGTCCATTACTGTGTAAAAAAAACAATAGTAGTTGAATTTCTGAATAATGAATTTAATATAATTTCCAATTAAGCCGATGGCTTACACAATGAAAATATAATCTTTTTGTATATTTTCTCTCAGTGTCTTTTTGAACTCTAATTCTTTCCTGCTTTGCTGTGCAAGCTGATTCGTACCCCCTGACCAATGCATATGAACCGGATCCAAACATTTTTCTAAAAAACAAATAAGCCCAAATTGGGTTGTAACAGTCATTTTTTTTAAAGATTTTCAAAATTAATTCTATAGATAGTAGTTTTCATTGCCTAACAAATCCGTAGTTCCATCGGCAATATGGAGTAAGACATCAATTTTTTGGCATAAGATAATCTGTTTTTTTTTATGATATTTCCACACAAATGATAACTTCATTTTGAATCATCGGAGACGTCAGACGGCATTATTTCTTTCCTTGATAATGCTCTTTAAATTCCACTACATCAATCGAAGTTTAATCAGGTCTTCAAAATTTTCCTCATGCAGGCCTAACCTCTTAAAGGTAAATAATGGGTTCCGCAGAAAATTATGGGCTTCAAATTGGGATAATATTCTTTTAATTTCTTGCAATTGTTTTTTGATGTGCTGTCTGCAGCAGAATATCAATGGGTGCATTCCATGATTGATTTAGCAACTTTGGCAGTCGCCAAATGTTATCGACATACTGAGAGTTCTTGCGGAGAATATTGTCAGAAGAAGCTAGCTGTATGAAAGAGCACAGCTAGTTGACTTCAAGCCAATATGAAAATGAAAACGCATTAAAACTCTTTAGGAAAAATGTAAGTTTATAATACGTTATTAACTAGTAATTACTACTCATTATCTATCGATTGATGTATCTTTTTCAGTTGTTCTACTAATAAACTTTTTAAAACGTCATCTAGCTAACATATAAAGTTCATCTTTTTTATTTCACAAAGATTTAGGGGAGGCAAGTGTCCCCTCTGCCCTCCCCCCCCTGTATACGCCCACGGAAGACGGGATATTTCAACAACTGCCAAGGGGTGTGAAACTGTGAACCCACTCAGATGTTTATTTTTTCTTTCCATGAATGTATATATATAAATGAAAATCTACAATTTAATAATTTAAACATCCTTAAGTGAAGTTGAATTTCTATATATATATATATATATATATTATATATATATATTATATATTATATATTGTAACATAACAGACTTTAACAACGAGCATAGATTTTGCTGGACAGAATGTAAACTACGCTCCACTATACAATGAGATTGAAGTTGATGTTTATTCCTTAACAAGAGCATCATTGACAGATGTATTTGTTGCTATATAATCCAAAAGATGTGATATTTTTTTCAGCACTAATAATGTGCGAGTATTGTTAATTCCATTTCATGGAAAGGATAAAGATGTTAAACACAAGATGAAAAACATTCAACAAATTTTATTTACATAAACAATAATAAATTATAAATAGATAACGTATTTCAGGAAACGACTTACAAGTACCACCTATAAACAAAGCATATGAGATTACATATATATATATATATATAGTATATATTTATACATATTAACTTCTTATATATATATATATATATATATATCGTGTCCATCCTCCCTGATGATCGATCACCGATTGTAAGCGAGACGGCATATTGGTAATACAGTTTTTCCGAAGGGTGGGACGTCGCTTGATATTCTCCCACGATGTTTTGGCATGTTCATCAAGGACTAATCTTGTCCTTTCTTCCAGGGGAATCCAGTCTCGAACGATACACCCCCAAAGGTTCTCAATGGCATTTAGGTCACATACACGACTTGGGCAAGGTAGAAGTTGAATTGTTCTGTCGTGCTCTTCAAACCATTGGGTAACTCTTCGAGCTGTATGCATAAGGCTATTGTCATGCACATATAAAAACCTCTCAGGGTCTGGAAATAAAAATGCTCGAACAGTGGTAGGAAAACCTCTTCTAATATTTGTAGATATTGATCGGATGTGAGCCGTCCATTTATAGTCGTGAGCTCTCCAAGAGAAAAATAACTCATCCACCCCAAACGTTGCATGTCACGTGCCCACTTCTGGCTTCTTCATATATGTTGCACGGTTGATAGCGCGTGTTATTCAGTCGGCAACTTGCAGTGGACGTGATCTGATAGATGAAACGGTTTTCTTCGCTAAAAACCGCGAGACAAATCAATGTCTTTCTGCGGCATAGTTCTGTTGCAAGGCTAGTTCGCTCTTTTATGTTGTTTCTGTAATTTTTGTTTTATAGCTGGTACTCTGGGATAAATACCCACATCTTTGAGACGCCTACGAACTATATCTGAAGAACAATCAGTATGTAGTTGCCTCGATGTCTTTGGCATTCGTGAAGGGATTTTGAGTTACGTAATGGACATTTTCATGGTCTTACAAGCTCTAGTTAGTGCTTGGGGCCACGTAGAGGACGATCTCTTGATCTCCTTCCTTCATTATCTTTGGCTCCACTCCATAGATTCTTGATGTTAAGACCAAGGTGCCTGGCGATCTGGCTTTTGTTCATGCCGCTTTCGTGAAGCCCTACAATTTTACCCTTCAATGCTAAATTTTCACTCCTCCTGTCCATCGTCATGAAATAAATATAATTTTACGTTATCAGCCAAATCAAAAGTTACATATTAATTAATAGAAATGATGAATAAATTCATTTCCCATTTGGGTTTACTAGATAATCATTATATACATGTTTTCTCTTCATACTCCATATCGCTAAATACCAGGTAATGTTTAGCGTATGTAGTGAAAACATAGAACCATAGCTAAGACGACAGATACAAAAAAAATCATCAGTACAAATTTTATGCGTTTAAATTTTTTGCGTTAAAGTCGCTTGGGTCGGTACTCTCTCTCTCTCTCTATTTTATATATATATATATCTCTTATTAACTAAGAATAAATGATTAATAATAGAAATAAAAATAATAGAAACTTGAAATTTATGGAAGTTTTTAATATATTCTTTTTTTCAATTTTCCAACAAATATTGGCATTAGTAACCTGTAAGTCTGTAACATTCTTTAGTGCTGCTCTTTCATTGTTTCCATTGTAAGATTTTGAACACAGAGCTAGGGCCTAGGGTTAATAATTGAAAATTAATGCCAGATGTAGACTAATTATATATATTGTTTTTGTATAATGTCATATAATAGATATGTTAGGCAGTATTTGAATATTGTCTACAATTTTAGCACCCTTATTAAAAAAGACATATATGCTGAAGAGGGCGCAACGTAAAGCAACGAGGAGGTAAATTTTTGGCTTGAGGATAAAAATAGGCGTGAAGTTGTCTAGATATGCCCATATAGCGGCTTTTTAAATTTATTATTATTTATTTGGGTTGACTGGGACATTCTAGATGGGCAATTAGCTTTTAATTATTAATTTTTATTGGTTGACTGGGACAGTCCTAAAAGGCACTATGCGGCTTTTCAAGTATTATTCTTATTTTTATGAGTTGATGGGACATTCTAGAGGGGTCATTCTTTCTTTCTTATGATATATTTTTTAATTATTAATTATTATTGGTTGACGGGGACAGTCTAGATAGGCCCATGGGCTATCTTAAGATATTGATTTATTATTTGATATTTTTATGAGTTGACTGCGAATTCACTAGAGTGGGCCAATGCGGCTTTAATTATTAATTTTTATTGGTTTTCTGGGGAACAGTCTGAAAGGACCATGCGGCTTCTTAAATATTATTCTTATTTATTATGATTTTTTATTATTATTTTTAATTATTAATATATATTATTATTGGTTGACTGGGACGTCTAGATTGTGCTTCATGGCTGCTTCTTAGTATATTATTCTCTTTATTATTTATTATTAGGGTTGCTGGGACATTTCTAGGGGGCAATGTGGCTTCATAAATTATTAATTTTTTTATTGTTGACTGGGACATGTTCTAAAGGACAATGGCTTTCTTGTAATTATTCTTATTTATTATGGGTTGATGGGACATTCTGGAGAGGTTTAATGCAGCTTCTTATTATATTCAGAATAATAATTAGCAAGCAGATGCATTAACCTCTCTAGAATGTCCAGTCAACCTATAATAATAATAATAATACAAGAAGCCGTATGGTCATTTTTAGACTGTCCCAGTACCAATAAAAATTATAATTAAGAAGCAGCATTGGCCCTTCTATATAATAGTAAACATAATAATAATAATAAGAATAATACTTAAGAGCCGCATAAGCCTATCTAGATGTCCAGTCACCAATATTAATTATAATTAAAATAATATTAAGCCACATGGATCCCTCTAGAATGTCCAGTCAACTCATTATAAATAAGAATATAAGAAGCCGCATGGTCTTTTTAGACTGTCCCAGTGACAATAATTTATAATTGAAGAAGCGATTGGCCTTAGAATTTCCGGGTCAACCATAAAAATTAAGATTAGGAATAATTTTTTAATAATAATTAATGATAGCTTTATATTAGCAGCCATGGGCTACTAATGTCTCAGTCACCAACAATAATTAATAATTAGAATAATATTAAAACGGTCAGATAATATTAATGGTCCAGTCTCTTATTAATAATTAATAAGAATATATTCAGAAGCCACTGGTATCTTGACTGTCCAAATCAACCCTAACTAATTAATATTATGAATAATTTATTCTTAATTATTATTATGGGTTGAAACTGGGAAGTCTAGATAGGCGCATGCGGCTTCTGAATTATTATTCTATTTATTCATTTTTGTTTGTTGAATGGGACAGTCTAGGTAGGCCCATGTGTCTTCTTTATAATATTATTCATTATTACATTAATTATTATTAAAAACTATTCTTAATTCTAAATTTTTATAAGTTAATGGGACATTCTAGAGGGGACAATGCGGCTTTTTATTAATTCTTATTGGTTTAGGGAAAATCTAAAAAGGACCTTATTAGTATTAGTTTATTTGTTATTATTTGAGTTTGACATGGACTTTTTGAGGGATTTAAAATGTAAATGTGGGTTTTTAATTATTTATTTTTCTTATTAATTATTATTGGATTGATTGGGACGTTTAGATAGGCCCATGTTGCTTCTTAAGTATTATTTTTATTTATTATGGGTTTGCTGGGAAATTCTAGAGGGGCC
>JABUQX010094353.1:0-5000 GCA_015478945.1 Trachelipus rathkii
AATATTTATATATCATTATTTTTGACTAAGCCAAATTGGTGGATTTTTAGTTACAGTAATTTGACAAGCCCTAGGGTGCTTTGTGGATTTGTATGAACATGTTTGGTTAGTGAGTTAACTGGGACAGTCTTGACAGGCCCATGTGACTTCTTACTGTCTCTATATTTTTATGTCTTCTTAATGTTTAGCTACTTTCAAATTACTGCTTATAATCACACCTAAATCTTTTTCTTGGTCCAACAGACTCAAGCCAATCCCTATTCATATCGTAGTTAAAACTTTTATTTGAGTTACCTAGATGAAGAACCTTACACTTTTTGCTATTAAAATTCATTTGCCATTTATCTGCCCACCCAAGAAGTTTATCAAGATCATTTTGAATCTTTATACATCCTTCACTATTCCTAACTGTGGTGGCCACTTTAGTATCATCTGCAAACTTAGAAACCTTGCATTTAATTAAGTCCCTGGTCTAAATCATTTATATATATGAGGAACAATAGTGGCTCCAGCACTGAACCCTGTGGGACACCACTCTTCACTATTTCCCATGATGATTTATTGCCATTTAGTTGTACACACTGTTTTCTATTTCGCAAATCCATACTTACCTCATTTTAATCAACTATATTGAGTAATACTCAACTTACTCATACTATACCACATTGCAATCATAACTATATCATCTCAGCTCACTTATATGTAGTGAGGAACTATAACTATTAATTATGTCAAAATATATACTCATATATATATATATTACTACTATATATATATAATATATATATATATATCTATATTATATATATATAATATATATTATATATATATATATATACTATATATATATATATATATATATTGTAAATATAATATATTATATATATATTTATATATCTATATATATATATCAATATATATATATAATATATATATATTATAATATATATATAATATATATATATATATATATATAATATATATATATATATATATATATATATATATATTTATAAATTATATATATGTATGGCGCTACGGGCTATATCAAATCAACGCAACTGAAACAAATTTTCCTACAATATAACGTTAAATTTTTGCTTACAGTCCTCTTAAAGTAATAAATATTCAATATAAAAAAAAAACAATGAGAACAATAAAAACGGAAGTATGGTTTTGTGAAAAACGAATAAACAGATCCACTCTCTTCAATTAGTCTCGAAATTACATTTCATAACATATGTTTTATCAGATTACTAAGTAGCATATGAACCTGCTAATGACACGCTTCTCGACTAATAATCCGTGAGTATGAGAATCACTATATTAAACAGAGATATATCACCTTTCTCTTTGACTGTCTATAAAGAGTATATTCGTAGTAATTTCTGCTAAATTCTTATGATCATATGTCATGAAACCAAATAATCGATGATCAGGAACTGACGTTCCTTAACTCTAATCAGTTCAAAGCCTATCGACTATAGTGTCTTGAACTGGCCTATAAGTAATCTGCACGAATGAGTTATTAATATTATATATATATATTACGACTAAAAAAATATCAAATATACAGTTGGCTCCATATTGCAAACTGTCACTGGTACTTAAACCCTCCTTTCAGATATTCATAACCTCATATATACCATCTAAGAGGCCTACTAAGTACTATTATCTTGTGAGATAAATATGAATCTAAAAAAAACGTATATATAATATTATCTTATTTATCACGTACTAATAAATTCATAAGATTCTAGTAATGATCATATATTGATTACTATGCACCGTGTAAATAAATTGATATATACTATTTAAAGTCTTATCAACAAATATAATTATATTAATATATATATATATACTTTCCTCAGTTAAAACATCATGAGAGTAAATAAGCTCAATATATGATACAAATGTTGACGTCAAACTTTACTATCTTTAAATACTATGACTACATCATACTATAATTTTATCATTTATTTAATTGGTAACCAATTATTGATCCTATTCTTATTAAACTTTCGAATTTATAAAAGCTAAAAAACTTCTTTATCAGGTTATTACTAACTATTTCCTTTGTCACTTTAAATTAATTTCTGCTCATAATTCTTATATACTATTTATGTCCTTTTACTATATTGATAGGTTACATATTGTTCATTTCTATTTTTCCTAAATATAATAATTATTTCATTTAAAATATTATTATTATATCCTATTACTACGCCTTGAAATAATTATATTAATTTAAATATACATATTCTATTGCTTTATTCTATTAATTATTCTACTCTATCTCTCTATTTTCCAACAATACTAATATATGAGTTTATTATTCTTCTCTCACTGCTATACTCCTAATGGTTTAATATCTTATAATAACATATCTGATGTATAACTTAATTCAATTAAAAATTTGCTTTAAAATGTTCCCACATGATAAATACAGTTTTTTATATAGAGAGTCTTTATATAAACTCTTTTATCTGCTAAGATCAGTTGTACTACAGGCAATATGTCTCGAAATATATTATGGTAAAATCGTACATATGTTCAGGAAATCTATATAATGATCTTATTTCCTTGTTTATGTCTTAAAGATATTGGAGTAAGGTTCTATTTACTGTATATCTATTAAATGCTCAATTCGATACTCACTAGATGGATTATGTATATGTGAGGTTGTATAAACTATATGTATTATTTTAATTATGTTCCAATATAATATGACCTATTTACAAACTTACTCACAGGTCCATACATAAAATTCACCCTATTACATTGTATATATTACAATGTAAAAGTAATACTGATTAGTGAGAATTAAATATAAGGTAAAGATTATGGGGAAATTGAATACTTTATTCATAAAAGCTCATGTACTGATTAAAACTTTTAGATATATGTGTTTTGGTATTCCTTATATGGAATAAGCTTTTTAATATTCACCATTTACTTAATAAATGATTGAATTATATTATAAAATTGATAATATGCTATAGTTGTTTCTCATTATTATTATTTCGATATAGGTAATGTAGATCTACTAGTAACTGTTATATTCGTAGGATATTTACTTTATATATATAATTATTATATTATCTATTTGGAAGAGTGTTATAATATATATTTAAGAGACTTTGCAATAAGTTTACAACTTTGACAGGATTCAATTGAGAGATATATAACCCTGATACATAATAATCTTCTCAGGTTTTGGGTTCCAATTAATTATAGTTTCCTCTCACAATATAATATTGACCTCATATTAACTTTCTTTGCCAATGTGAAGTATACGATGTTCGTGATGATTGATTATAATTGCAATGAGTATGAACTGTAATAAAGAAAGAGTAACTATCACTAATGAATAGGGAGATTATTATTTGAGTATTTATGATGGATTGATATGGTTATTATACAAGTAATGGACAAGAGTATATTAAACGGAGAAAAGGTATGATAAACAACTTTAAATGAGACCTATTATTTATAATGAGGTATTGGTTTCTAATCAGGATATATCTCTTACTAGTCCAGTACTTCAATATAACTGAGATGTTAGGCTATATTTAGGATTTATGTGTAATATGGGACTATTAAATCATACTATCCACTATGCTAAATATCCTATAGGTTATGCGTATAATTACATGGAGAAATTAAATATTGATAATAGTGAGATTAATTAGTATTATGAATATTTATATTATACTATAACTTAGGAGTCACTTATTTGTCTCTGCCCGCTCAAAGATTAAATAAGGTATAGAATAGATAATTAATATTATGTTGTGTATGAGGTCTAATATTCTCTTCATAGGATATAATTTTCATAGATACTGCCAAATATGATTTGTAACTTATTTTAGGAGGGTATAAATGAGGGAGCTTCTGGTATAGTTGACAAAGATTTATGCTCAATACAGTAACATTCTACCGCAACTATTATTATATAAATTAGATTGTAATGTATATTCGTAAGATAGTAATCTATACAAGTACGCAGACATAATCAAAACATAAAATTTCTCATTATTGATTGCTAGTGGTGATCACCATATATAGAGTGTAGAGGTGAATACTTATTTGACTCACACTATTAGTATATCAAGACATCTGAGAATGTGTATAATCACAGGTTAGCAAATGCTCTATATATTTATATTAGTCTACATATGGATAATAAAGGAGATAAGTTTATGTCCTGGATATTATTGGTAGATGTTAAGTTGTTTTAATGTATTAGTTATTTGCTTACTATTATACTTCCGATTTGTAAGTTATATTTATTATATATCTACTGTTTGGAAGTGAGATGTACAGTTGACCTTGAGTATAGTGAAGTTATATATTGAATTTAATAAAATTAGTTAGATGATCTAAATGTCTGAACAAGATATTTTAGAGTTAAATAATATTATAGGATATATTAGTTGGATGATTAAAGGGAGATAATGATAATATTGATATGCACAAACAGTGTAGTATATGTGATAAAGTTGTTGATTGAGATCACAGGAAAGTGGTAAACTGTTAGCAAATTACTATCGATTAGTAATGAAATGTTAAAAGAGATCATATAATACTATTATTATTGAGTGTGCTTAAGAGAGTATATTTATAAATACTAGGAATAGAGTATATATGTTTGTTACCTTAGTGTTTAATAATTTATATATAGTAGTATAAGACTATGGTCCTGGAATTAAGAGGGTATAGATCTAAAAGTATACATTATGTGCTCAGATTGGACAATTCTTAGGGAGTGTTAGGTTGTGAGAAGAATTGATAAATAATGAGGATTTATAGAACAATATTTAGAGAGTTATATATAGTGTGTGAAGAAATAGGATAATAACTAGTATAAGTATATGAGATGGTTTGTAGTCGAGTGTGGATGGTGTTGAAAAACACTCATATTGTGGTAACCCA
The DNA here is from genome assembly GCA_015478945.1 of Trachelipus rathkii. Classification (NCBI taxonomy): domain Eukaryota; kingdom Metazoa; phylum Arthropoda; class Malacostraca; order Isopoda; family Trachelipodidae; genus Trachelipus; species Trachelipus rathkii. Next base: position 4,936 of record JABUQX010094353.1, read on the forward strand.
TTGGTATTTAAAACCATATTCTGTTGGGTTTTATATACCGACACGAGAAAATGCATATTATGGTT
>JABUQX010094353.1:10000-15000 GCA_015478945.1 Trachelipus rathkii
ACCATATTTTTTTCTCCTCTATATTTGATCTTATTTGTGTTCAGTAGTAGAATGTATATAGTACTAAAGGGAGTGCTCTCACAGCAGACAATTAAGAACGCTTGTGGACATTTTTACAGGTAATATTTAAGCAGGATTTTAATTAGTAGACCAACGATAATACCATGAACTGAGCTGATCATTGTTGGATGCTATATAGTGAAAATGCAGACACCAAACTTATGAAGAAATACACAATGGTAAACAGAGGAATATATCGACAATACTGAGTTTTTATAAGGCTTTTTCTTTATGATTATAAGATTGTTTAGATTATATTATATAAAGTTTTTTTATTATATAACCTTATAACGTTTTTAAAAATTATTGTACAGATTTTTTTATTCATGCCTTTTTTATAGATCTATAATAAATTCCCTTTAAAATAATTCTTTTGTTTGATATTTGAAATATTTAAAACACTTTACATTTTCAATAAACAAATCAAAAATAACATTTTTATCTATTATTTCTAATAACTTTACGTGATAGAGAAAAATCATAAAGCCGATTATTTGAGAATCAGCGATCAAAATACATTCAGAAAAGTGTAATTTGGTCAGTGATGAAAAAAAAGTGTTATTTTTATCGACCAAAGTATAGTAATTAAAGCCTTAAATGTCTTCGACTTAATGGTTTGTCACAACCCTTACACTACACGTTTCCGAATACCACAATATACCGAGCACGTAACCTCACGCACAACACGCCCCATCCGCACGAACCTACGAGAAACCGATACCGAACCAGGATTCGTTAGTACATGATTGCACGGCACAAAACCAAAGAGTAATATATCTTTATTAAACACACTGCGTCATTCATACTGCGCATCAAGAGGACATTGAAATTGAGTGTCGTGCGCAAAATATAAGATGGTGTCACTAACGGGCCGCATCTCAACGCACCACCGCTGCAAGAGCATCACGAATCCACGCAAATGAGCACCACGGTTTTGCCGCCACACCACGCACAAAAATGAGCACCATGTTGGCACCACACCGCACCGCACCACGCATGGAAGAAAATTGACAAAATAACCTACCCGGGCTGCATAGGCTTTCATGTGTTGCAAAACATTTATGGTATCTTTGTTTCACATCCATTACTAAAGCTTTACAAATTATTTAATGCATTAAACAGACAAAACTTCTACTCTTTTTATATTCATTTTATCTACAAATGTTATCTTTGACCTTCAACAACATTTCCTTAAGTAACCTTAGATGCGAATGAAGATTCGTGTGAGTTTGTGTATATGTGTATTATTGTGTGTGCGGTTAAATACCAAATGCAAAAAATTTCAGCAAACTAACATTTCAACTAGTCTCTTTTACTAAATGTAGAAATAAAATCTAGTATTTATATAAGTTCTCTTATAACATAAAAAAAAATTTTTCAAAAAAAGAATAAAATAAACAAAAATATGATAACTTGAAATAAATAGAAGACTGAGGAAAAAGGAAGGAAGTCATCAGAAAAAAGAGTTCCGTAAGAGAAGGAAATCTTTCTTTACATTAGAGATAGATGCAAGTCTTGATTGAATGTGAATTCTTCAAAGGTTACTACAATATAAACAAACATTTTTATACAAAAAAATAAACAAAAGAAGCATTTATTATGGAAGTGCATAATAGAGAGCTCATTGAATGAAGAAGGTAAAATGAATTGCAAGAATAGTTCAAGCTGCTTTATACGCTACTTTTTATCAGATTTTATATCTGTTGCTTTTTGCTTTCCTCTCAACCTTACCATTTCAGGTATAAGTATGAGGGGAACTTGCTCCAGGTTTTGTGTCGTAAGTATCTAAAATAATTATTTTTAACCTCAATATAGGGTTGTACATTTTAAAAACAGGTTTATTTCTCCTTTAACGTTGTGAGATAAAACTCTCTCTCCTCTCTCTCTCTCTCTCTCTCTCCCTCTCTCTCTCTCTCTCTCTCTCTCTCTCTCTCTTTATGTGTACATATACTCTCTCTCTCTCTCTCTCTCTCTCTCTTTCTCTCTCTCTCTCTCTCTCTCTTTCATCTCTCTCTTTCTATCTCCAGAATTCTATTTATAAATCTGTCTGTAAATAAATATGATAATGCATTCTGTCTGTCTGTCACTTCTGTCTGTCTGTCTCTCTGTCTGTCTGTCAGTCTGTCTATCTCCGCCACTCTCTTTCACACTCTCTTTTCCACTCTCTCTATCTTTCTGTCACTCTGTCATTACTTTGGGAAAAAGTCATTCAAATAATGAAATGGAAACTGATGTAATGTGTTTGTTTTAAATGGGTAAAAAGGAAGAAAAATTTTAAAAAAGGAACAAACAAAAACAAGAAAAGAAGAGGAATAAAATAAAAATAGGACGTACAAAAAAAGATAAAAAAGTACAAATAATATAAAAAGAAAACTTTATTATTATTATTATTATTATTATTATTATTATTATTATTATTATGTATGTATTATTATTATTATTATTATTATTATTATTATTTTATTATTTATTATTATTATTATTATTATTATTATTATTATTATTATTATTATTATTATTATTATTATTATTATTATTATTATTATTATTATTATTATTATTATTATTATTATTATTATTATTAAAGAAACAATTGTATTGTTTTATTGTCTGTATTTATTATTCTTATTAAAGGAAACATTCATCTTAACATCTTTTTAAATAGTTTGCTGAGATGCCTCTAAAAATGAATTTTATATTTAATATTCAGTAACTAGGCAGGCTAAAAAGAAAAAATAAAGATGAGAAGAAAAAAAAATTTGTTATATTGGTACATTACCATTATATAACAAATATAAATCATACTTTTTAAGTGATCCCTAGAAGTATTGCATTAGACCCCATTGTTTTTTAATTAATTCAATCATATAATTTATAATTTAATGTTATTTTATATTGATTTATTTAAAAATATTTTTAGAGAGTAAAACTATCAGAATAAAAAAAAGAATGAAGTGACAAACCTACAAATGAGTATTGAAAGATAATATAGGAACATAAAAGAAATTGATAAGAAAGAAAAATGAGTTCAAAATAAGAAGCAAATATACGTTACAAATCGATAATTAACATCTCAAAGGCAGAAATGAAAGCAGCAACAACTTGGGAGGCTTTTGGAAGCAGAGTAACTAAAAGGCAAATTAAAAGTGGTTTTTCATGAAAAGTTCAATCAAAGAATGTATGTTATCCTGAGTAAGAGGTCTTAGGGATTTCTCTAGTCTAATAATTTAATGAATCATAGAGGAATTCCTTGATAGTATCTTCAAGAGAGGAGTTTATTCTAGAGTAAATTGAGATAATAAGGCAAGGAGAATACCTACAAGAATGTGAAACAATAAAATAGTAGAACAGGAATTGTGGAGCTGAAAAACTTTGGAATCAGTTAGCGGCTACATGCACTCCTTCATCTTCATGTATATTATTGTTATTATTATTATTATTATTATTATTATTATTATTGTATTATTATTATTTAATATTATTATTATATTATTATTACATTGTTATTATTATTATTTTATTTATTATTATTATTATGATTTAAACACAAAGCTATGAATTCCTAAAAGGTATGTACTTCATGATTGATTTTCTTAGGATTCTCAAAGAATAAATAGAGTGCTTACTGCGACTTTTTAATCTACAACATTTCCTTTGACACTGATAATCAGGGAGGCTGAGGAATTCAAAGACTATTTGGCTATTGATAAACAAAAATAAATATTGTTTTTAATAATGTGTGAGTAACAAAATAAATTTTTATAACTAACATAAAATCTAAAATCCTTAATGGCAAATATATCAATAAAGAGATTCTATCTGAGTCAGAAACTAAAAAATGTTCCCCGAAATTTACTCATTTCATTGCTGATGTTGTGCCTTAACTGGCGCTGCCTTTTGTGCAGAGGGACTTTCAGCCTCAGTCAAAAGAACACTTTGTAAGAATGCCATTAGAAATATCAAGCAGTTGGGTTTGGGGGATTTCTGTTCGTTTTAAAGGAAGGGGTGCAAAAGATCTTACTGGACTATATCTCTTGAAAACCTTTTGGGTTTTTGAAGGTAGTGGTATACCAGTGTAGAGCATTTTGCCTCTTTATGTCGGAGTGAAGTGGTACTTCACGTGACCACATGCATAGTCCACTAGCTCTTTCAAGAAACATAGAAAGTTTCAATGGCTTATGTGAGATCTGGGTTTATTCTTTATTGTTAGATTTGGACTTGATTGTGCAGTATTTGATTATTTTTGGCTAAACCTTGTGTTTTCATAATTGAATCCATCTATGGTTTGGGATCTGAAAATGTCAAGCTATCCTTAATGCTTATCTTCTTTCCTCACGACAATTTTCTTATTTTATAAGGTTTTAATAATAATATATAATTTTATACCAGCATATTTTTCTTACAAAGGATATTATACCAATTCTCTAGTGATACTTATTCAACACATCATAATAAGCTAAGAAACCTTTATTGTGGTGATTTAATTTATCCTTTGCTAACTCTAAAATAATATATAATTTATCTATAGCTGAAAATAATCTACTGGAAAAAGGCCTAACTTTTAGTTTACCGAAAAATGAAAATTTACTACAAAAGCAAATAGAAATTGAAACTTTAAACAATGATATATTACTTCATGAGAGAAAAGGAGATATAACTATAATTGACACCGAGACATTTAAAACAAAACTAAAATATTTCGGTTCTCACATCGCCAAAGATAAATATAACCAACTTTCAAGTAGCGACAAAGAAGCCATTTTATCTCTTAAGAAAAATACTGAAATAGTGATTAAAAAACCTTATAAGGGAGGAGGAGTTGTTATTCTTAATAAGGAAGGTTATAGGCAAAAACTTAAAATGCAATTTCGGATAAATCAAAATTTAAACAATGCCTAAATAGTAAAAGCGATGATCTGAAAAAATCAATTAATGCTTTA
>JABUQX010094354.1:0-28111 GCA_015478945.1 Trachelipus rathkii
AAAACATCGCTATTTATTGTACTATTCAAGGTAAGTGTCATCCAAATGAAATAAAAATAAGTGAAATACTCGATATATGACAATGAACATAACATTATTCAAAGATCAGCTATATTGGAACCCTAGGTGAGTGTGTTTGTGCTTGATAATCGTGCTTGTGTGTCGAAGGTCAGTCACATCATTGATTCTATAAGAAAAACACTATAAGGGAAATTTCCTTCTCCGATTAATTGACAAATATGATCAGATTTTCTTTCATATCCAATGTGCGTTATATTATATATATTATATACTATATAATAATATAGTATATTACCTTGACTAATATTATATATATATATATTCTATACTTTATATTCATATTTCATATAATTTGAATAATTATAAAAAAGTTTAGAAATTCCTCCTACGTCGTGTTTACAATAGTCACAACCCTTAAAGAAATCTCCGATCGGAATTGGCACCTGAAACAAGTATGCGCTCGCCGTTGTGCATTCGAATCGGAAAAAAACAGGATCAGTTATTTACCCCGTCTCCTCTTACAAATTCCTATCCATTCCAAAAATGACTTCGAAACTCCACTTGTGCACCTTCAAAATATCTTGGTAACCTTTTGTATAACAAATATAGGGGGCGACTAGAATAAAAATAGGGGAGATTCTCAAGCCCAAATTGGAGTGAGGAACATTGGGGAAAACGGGAGTCGGTCGGTTACATGGAAAGACGCTAGAGTGACAACCCGCGCGGGGGATTTCTTAAGAGGGAGATTTGCTTCGGAAATTTTGAAATTGACTAAAAAAATATTTCTCTATATGTATGCTTTATTTTAATGACATTTGTTTTGTTTTTTTCATTTGTTTTTATTCTTTAATGATTATCTTTTTTTTCCTATCTAACACGACAAATAGACATGATGTTATTTTTCTTTCGCCCCACCCAGTCTCGAATTTCCATAACGCTTATCGCCTTCGCGCAAACCGACATTTTTATTTATCTTAACATTTATTTTAAAGATAATTTTTATTTGTCATTTTTGATATGTCCCTCTACAGATTTCATATTTTTTTATTTTTTTTTTTTTTTCTCATTCCCTTGCTTTGAAAAATAAAAAAAAAAAGTAATCCAACTCCCTCTTGTATTTGTTAAGAATAGAAATAAACAAACAGACAGGAACAAAATTTCTATGAACAAGTGGGAAAATTATTATTAGAGTTCGACTTCTCTCAGATGGACTCTGGACATTTCATTGTGTTACAGTTTTAAATCAAAACCAAGCCCCCTGACAACACTTGTCAGTTTGAAAACCATTAACAAACGGTAGTAAACTGTAAACCTGATTGCCACACACTGACTAATTGCATAACCATTCAAACCTTTTTGCACCATTCATCCTTTAATATACCTTAGCTCATATGCAATCATACAATTTAAACATAGATACACCAAAAATAAATCTAAAAAGGAAAAAAACTCATATTTAGCAAAGATATTAATGGGGAACATAAGTAGAAAGGTTCTTTTCATTATAAGTTGTAAGTTTTATAAAATTCAGATACCACAATGGAAAAATAATATATCTAAACAGGAACAAGTATATAAAAAAAACTGATAATTTACATAAAAACTATTTTCAAGGTAAAGGTAAAAAAAAAAATTAAAACCCTAAAAATTTACCTTGTCCAAACCCATGGTTGAGAGTCAACCAAATTAAAATTTCGTATATACAAAGCAGAGAATTTATGGGTTTGATTCATGAATGTGTTGTTGCTATTAATTAATTATTCCAATAAGTTAGTTGTTTGAAAAAGGTTGTATTCTTACAGAGTAGATTGGTCTGGATTTACTAGAGTGGTGGGAGCGGTGCGGTGCGGTGCATGCGGATGCGGTGCTGAGGTGATGCGCGTAAAAAAGCTGGCGATCACGATCGGTGTGGTGAGGATTGGTTGCGGTGCCGAGGAATGCGATGCTTCACAAAATTTCAGCGTTCTAGTGCTTTCTGGTTGTAAAAAAATATATGAATTGTCAAGGTTCAGTTCAGAAAAAAGATGAAGGTCATGTCCGCCTTCTGGTGGCTAAAACACGTAAAGAAAATTCTGGTCTTCTAACAATCCCTAGGGTTTACTCGTAAACAAATCAAATTGTATATTCCAACGACTTATTCTCGATATCTGTTATATAATATATTATATATAATTATCTATATACTATATATATATATATTATATATATATATATATATATATATATACACATATTATATAGTTCTATATATATATATTATATACAAATAATATGAATAAAGGAACCTTTCTTTGTCATATGAGTTTTGTGAGGAGGAAATTGACATTCAAGGCATGTTCACTGTGATGACACTTTTTCAGCTACCTCTGTTTTGTGGAATTATCTACCATTATTTTCCATAAAACAATTAAAATAATTTCTAAGGAACTAATTAACAAAGTTATAATATTTATTTTTAATTCCTTACAATATGAAATATTATTTGGTGCATATTTGGTGACAATTCTCTATATCATCGTGGCGTGAGGATTATTTTAAACTTACATACTGCACATATCGCTGGGGTGAGCCAAACACGCTGACTCATTTGAGCACGTAGGCTAATATAAGCTTATAAATATAGATATTATTGTTATTAAAGTCAAATTCAAGTCACTTTACGGCTACTCCAAGTTGAACATTCATTATTTTATGGGTGATCGGTCGAGTTTATGAGTCCTGTCATCTGTCCTTCCTTCGAACTCGAAAGAACATTAAAGATCATTTATTCCACAATTAGATGTTTTAAGAAACAAACGTAAGGTCTTGAATTTTATGTATGCTTGATTTCTTTTTCTTTTTCTTTTTTTTTTGCGACCACCCGATAAAACTTCGAGTTTTTATAAAAAAATTAAGAATAAAAAAAAAAAAAAAAGTTAATGATCGGACATTAACGGATGCATGAGAGGGAGGAGGGTGTGGGACAGAGTTCTTTCTTGCAAGTAATTTTCAGCGCTCCTCTGTGTGAACTCTTTAAGCCCCCCCTCCCAAAAAAACAAAAAAATAAAGCGTAAATAATAATGAACTAAAGGGAAAGAGGTTTTCACCTGACTCTGGAATATTTAATTGTGGAAATGAAAATGAATTTCGTTATCATTCATCTAATTAATAAAATAATTTCTGAGTGTGTCGTTTATTACACACATACATTCTAATTATATACTGTATATATATATATATATATATATATATATTATATATATATATATATATATATATATATATATATATATATATATATATATATATATATATATATATTTTTATATATATAATATAATTTTTTTTTAAATAAAAATATATATGTTATAAGGTCGCCAATATATAAGATTTATATTTAATTTGTAGGCAATAGCTTTTCGGGTAAATAAACTAATCGTGATTGGATAGTTTTAATTCCTTATTTCACTATTTTTATTACAATTTTAAATATATTATAAGAATTAATTTATCGCACTTTGTATATCTTTACTTTTATTAAATCCAATATAATAACTCTTGAAAATATTATAACTCTAAAACAATATTAAGCGTCCTAACTAAAATTATATTACAATTTAGATCATGGACACAACTCAGCTGTAATTATCAGAAAAGGGGTATTTTAAACATTGCCCATTAAACAATAAGTACACATAAGTATTCGTATATATATGGAACCCATATCATGTAGTATACTGTATGTTAAATACTAGTAGCATTAAAATATCAGCTTCTTTCTTAACGACAAAACAAGCATTATATATATATTTATATGGGTCCATATAGATCAGTCTTTCTCAAAGTGGGCGATAACGCCCCCTTGTGGGCGCCGTAAGTAGTAGGAGTGCTATATTGGACGTGTTGGTCATTTTGACCACAGCGTCCAGGAACCTACCTGAGGCTTTTTGAGCCGCAATTTTTTACTGCCTCTTGACCTTTTGGCCTTTGACCTTTTGGGGCTTGACCTTTTTGAGCCCCAATTTTTTACCTGACCTTGACCCTTTTTGGGGCCTTTACCTTTTTGGGCCTTGACCTTTTTCGACCAACCCTTTGGTCTTCCATGGGTCAATTTTTGGCCCACGGTAATTTACCCAAAAAAAAACCCCTAATTTTTTTTTTGGCAACCCTGATTTTTCGGCGGTAATTTTTGGCAACCGTAATTTTTGGCAACCCTACTATTTTTTTGGCACCCCTAATTTTTAGCAACTCCTTCGAAAAAGGTAATTCGCCCAAACGGTCTGCGTCAGCAACCCGTTTGACGTTATACCCCCCTTATTTTATGCCCCGCCCCCCCTAATTTTTTCGAAAATGGGTCAATTTTTGCCCACTGGTAATTTGGCTACCCTTTGATCTGCCGTGGTCATTTTGTGGGCCCACGAATTTCTGGTTACCCTTTGAATCTACCGTGGTGTCAACCAATTTTACCCACGGAATTGTTGGCTAACCCTTTGGTCCTTCCATTGGGTTCAATTTTCCCACGGAATTTGCCTACCCTTGGTCAAATTCCAGTGGGTCCAATTTGACCCCACCCTAACTTTTCGAATCAAGCCCTTGGTATCCTATGGTCAATTTTGCCCACGATGCCCACGGTAATTTTATCTCTTCTACAACGAGGGTACCTTATTTTTGATGGTGCTTTGGCTGTTTGACCATGATATTTCTACCTTGTCCCTATCATATACCAGCGTCAAATTTTACCCACGGCTACTTGATGGCTTTGATGGCTCCAACTCAACGTAAGGAGTATCTGTGAGTTCTATTAGTTCATGTAGTATTTAGATGCAATTGCCAGGGTGATAAGTGCCAGGGTGAGTAGTGCTGGAGGGCCAGTGAGTGCACATGAGTGCCAGATGAGTGCCAAGTTGTCTAGTGCCAATGGAGCTGCCAAGTGAGTGCCACATACTGCCAACTGAGTGCCACTTTTTTTCAAAGCCTTTTCTAGCCCTTCCCTGAGCCGCCGAATTTTTTAACCGTAATAGCCCTAATATGCGCGTGTTCTACCCCCCAGTTATAAGTGTATGAGGAATCGAGTTGGTGTATATTAACAAGTTGCTAGGATGCTTCCTTACATCACGCTAGTATTTTTCTACCACTTATAGCCTTTAATATATTATATATATATATATATATATATACTATATATAATATAATATATATATTTATATAATATATATCATAATATATATAATATATACGTGCACACGCACGCATACACACACTACACTTACACTTAACACACATTCACTATGACACTTATACACACTATGACCACTTATAAACACTTCCATAGACACTTACCATTAAACCATAGGACACGCTTACATTAAACCTCCATTACACTTTACACTCACACCCGCAACACAGGATTAACACTTACACGTACACTCCCACACTCAGATATTTTGATGCCTCAATTTTGATGCCTCACCTTTGATGCCTCAGCATTAATGGCCTCAACTTTGATGCTGATGCCTCAACTTTGATGCCTCAACTTGATGCCTCAGCATTAATGCCTCTAGCATTATGCCTCCACTTTGAAGTTCCATCTTTGTATATCATCGACTAAATCTTTGATTGAAGTCATCTTTGATACCCGCCGGTATATGATGATTCATCTTTGATGATATCACTTTGATGTCATCTCTACCTTACATTATAAAGAACAGGAGTTAATATTAAGCCTTCCCTAGTTCATCAAGCATAAACCAGGGCCCTCATGCCGCCTCCGCGCAAAAAGACAGCTCAGCCCGCACCGCGAGGTGCGAATATGCCCGCCGCTTCCCGCCCGTTCCGCGCGCGACGCGCCGCGCAGGCGCAATATTTCGCGTTACCCCGACCGCCGCTGTCGCGAACCCGCAGTGCTGCGCAATATTCTAACAAACTAAAAATACGAGATAAACATCAAGCTGCATAGTAACAGGTCAGGCCATGTACCGATCTGTAAACCTCAGCCGACACTGACCTCGATAGCCTTATCCTATTTCAAGCAAAACAGTGTCACCTACGGAAGCATATTCTGGCGCATGCGCCGCCACGCTGCGCATTACTAGGCATGCTCAGCCACTGATGACATTTCCCGCGATCGGTAACTCTAGTACACTCTCTCAGCTGCTGTACTATCTCTACTGCTTCCTAGCGTCCCTCAACGTATGTCATTTCTCTTAGCCCACCGATGCCATCAATTTGAAACAGACCTCCACGATAAGTTGCAGACTATCATTGTCATACTCGAGGACAGCCCACTCCGCACTCAGTACCTAATCAACAGCGCCCTAAGCTCGAACTCTGCCCTTGGACTAGATGAAAATAATAATACGCTAGCGTCTGTCATATACAATCCAATCTCGCTTAAAATCAACATCATAATTGGTTATCTATTTCTCCAGTCACAACATATAACACATCAATCTTCTTTCCCAGTATAACGAAGGATACGCTCTTGAGAATTTCTCATACGCAGTCTGTTCAAAGAGGCAAGTGTCTGTTGTGTCTTAGATACTATGAATCACAATAATCATTTTACCTTGGACCAGATACTTAAACGAGTTTCATCAATGTAAAAAATTTCCGCTGTTCTCGCCGCGAACGAAACTTCTATCTCCCTTCGACGAAAACTGTAACTCAATTACAGACCTATTATTATAACACAGTCACTCATTACATTTTATCAATAACCTCAATCTTATTATTTCACTTGTAATACGATTTTACTTAATTACCTTTTTCTATTGAGCATAAGATCGAATTTTCTTACAGGAAAATGCATCGATCCTATGTCTCGTACAGCATAAGAAAAAATTTAATAACAGCCACCATTGAGCGCAAGGGTATGTCCACCGTGGCTGACATATAATTAATTCAGCGCACTTTATCATTTTTTACTTTACAAAATTGGTAACAAGCCATAATTTCCATAAGAACAGTACTAAAAATAAACTACTACTTACAACTCTCTCTACCACTAGTTAAAAGCGTCCTAGCGTGCAGCACTTAGCTCTAAGCATAAAGCTCCGACGTTAAATCGAAAAATAGACTCTGTCCTGGTGATGCGCATACACTAGTATTAGCTAACACGTAACGGCACTCAACATGCCATGATTTATGCTCTTCTGATACTCCAGTTAGTCACCAAGCTGTCCTATTAGTGCCTTATGACTTTCTGTCATTAGGTTAGCTGCTTCTATAACTCATATGTGTACTCTTTAACGTACTCACTCATCTGAAATTTATTGAACAAGTCAATTTAGCCATACCTTAAAGCAGCAGATAGTAAAAAATAGAGGTGTTACCTAACACCTAAGGGACAGTATGCTTTGTTTTACTGCTTTATGCTTTAACTTTCTGCTTACTGCTTTAACTTTCTGCTTTACTGCTTTCACTTTCTGCTTTAACTGTTTTTTAACTCATATGTTTTTACTGCTTTAACTCACTATATTTATTAACATTACAATACCTTTAAGCAGTAAAATAGTAAATATCAATAGAGGTGTTACCTATCACCAATGGGATTAGCATGCTTTTGTTTAACTGCTCTTACTGCTTTAACTTTCTGCTTACTGCTTTAACTTCTGCGTTTATCCTGCTTAACCTTCTGTTTACTGTCATATTTAACTTTCTGCTTTATGCTTTAAACTTTCTGCTTACTGTTTTAACTCATAATGTTTGTTACTGCTTAAACTCCACTATATTTATGTAACCACATGACATACCCTTAATCAGCAGTTTGAAATCAGTAAATCAAAGAGGTATGACACCTAACCATCCCTGAAGTGGGTTACATTAGCATGGCTTATGATTTGTTTTTATCTGCACTTTTACCTGCTGTTAACTTTTCTGCCCTTTACTGCTTTAAACTTTGCTGCTTATACGTGCCCTGTTACCACTTTCTGCTTTAGCTGCATCTATTCTACACTTTTCACTATTGATAATGCCAACAAGACGCTTCGATTCATGGCTGCTTTACTGCTTTAACTTATTCTGCATTTTTAACTGCTCTATTTAAAACCTCTGCTTTACTGTCTTGTGGCTAACCTCATATGTTTTACTGCTTTAACTCAGTTATATTTTGATTAACATACATACCTTTAAAGCAGTTAAATCGATAAATCAATAGGGTGTACCTAACAACTGAGTGGGATTAGCATTTGCTTTTGTTTTAGCCTGCCTTTACTGCTTTAAGCTCTTTCTGCATGCTTACATTGCTTTAGAAAGCGTTTCTGCTTCTTACATGCCTTACACTTTCTGCTTTTACTGCTTTTAACTTCGTGCCTGTGACTGTTTTAACTCAATATTTAGTTAAACATGTATGTTTTCTTATTTTTGTTTTAATACTTTTTATTTATTTTATTATTATTTTTATTTATTTTTATTATTATTTTTATTATTTTTAATTATTTTATTTTAATTATTTTATTAATTTTTATTATTTCTATTTTTATTTTATTATTATACTTAGTTTATTTACTTCATGCCTATTGTATTATTATTTAGTAGAACACACATTCACTATGACAAACATCCAAATACTAATACACAAATCACTAACACACTTACGTTAAACCATACACAATTACATTCACACACAAGCATACAAACACACACACACACACACACACACACGACCGCACACACACACACCACACACACCACACACACCACACACCACACACTACACTGATACACACATTCACTATGACCACTTTATACACACTTCACTATGACACTTACATTTTAGCATAGACACTTACATTACACTTATAAAAAAAACAAAACACCCACACACACACACACACACACACACACACACACAACACCACACACACACTCACACAAACAGATTACTTACACCACGCAGATTACTTACACAGTATAACGTCATAATTATTAAAACATTTTTATGTTTTAATAAACACGAACATTTATATTACTCATTCAAATATAACTAAAATTATTTCAAAGTTTCTAAAACTTCTATAGATAAATCAATCATTGATCTTGAACAAAAGAATTTATTGATTAACTGTAATATTGATTACTTAATTGCAACTTGTAAGCTTAATCCTTTCATTACTAAATTTTATGAATTTATTAAAAAAAACATTAATTTACGTACCTTAAAGCAATAAATCAGTAAGGTCACCCCTAGCACACTCTACACCAAGCTTGCGCACGTTTTTTGTCTCTATTACTACTGCTGTTACATCACTTTAGCATGTAATAAGTATTGAAAGAATAACAAAATAAGTCTTCTCTGCTAACATAAATGTATTTTTATTTAAAATCTCTAACCTGTCTTATTAAAAATAACAATTATTCACTTACATTTATATTATCGCTCGATGGTAACTAAAAATATTTCAAAGTCTTTTTTAAAATAATTCGGATGTTTCTTTATTATTATTATTATTATCTATGTACATTCGCAAAATCAATCACGAGAAAACACAACAACCCGCTACTCCTTACAGATACAAACTGACCTCTCCTGTAAAATTACCGATAATCTTTTGTAGGCCCCCGGGGGGGTTTAGAACCAATTCCAGGTCAAAATAATATTCAAAACCTGACTCTTCAATTCATCTTTAATAATCAAAAGTACGTGCCGTACTCTGTCAATTTCAATTAGTTGAGATGCTCAAAATAGACCACTACAGTGATGGTGATTGTAGACTTGATCCAAAAGAGGGACTTAGTCCTAAGGTACCCTTTCTCAAAATGTTTAAATGATAGGCTTTACAAGCTGAAAGGTCGGCTGTGAGAGATCATAGGCATATAAATTACTATCTTTGCGTATTCTTCAAGATTTAAGCCTGTCCCACTATCAATTACATTGATACAGTATGGCATTAAGTCGTAAAAAAAGGACGAAGATTGCAGAGAGGATAGGTCCTTCCGTTGTTATAACATTTCATAATCACGGTCCGTGAGGAAGTCATTCACATGTAAAAACCGATGCCTCTAAGCCCGAAAAGGTGTAAATTTTATAGGGACTTTTTTATCAGATTCCCCAGAGTAGCCGTCATGTTCCACAATCCCTATTATTACTTTCTGTGGTAAAATTTCCATCACATTGTTAGGGATATTGATACTCGATAACCCTTGAGTTGAAATTAAATATCTTTGGTTTCAACTCTCTAATAGGGTACTTGCCTGTAGTATTCAAACGAATTGTTCAATTCCCAAATGACGCTGTGGTTGATATTTCACTTTTCTGACATTTCAGAGATAACCTCACACTAGTTTGAGAAAACACGTTCGTGGACATACATGCTGTAAAGCAGTAGTTTAACTTTCTTATTTAAGAGCAAATTTAGGACTTTGAACGTGATAAAATGATTCTAGTATCCACAGATGGGAAGAAGAAGTCTTTCTTGAGAGAAGATATCGCATTTAATCGACCGTAAAATCCATAAGTATTATTTATGACTTTAGCTGCTTTATTTATATGTGCAGCTTCATCTTTGCAAACTATAAAAAACCACCGGCAAATGATTTGAGCCATGAAGACTGTTTAAGCGTCTTGTGAATAGATGTTAACAAAATGCTCCCGGTATATAGCTTCTGTATAAGTGATTAGTAGCCGCTGCCCGCGCCCCTAGTGACAGTTCCGTTTAAGAAGACTTCAACCGGGAGAACATTAACAGGAAAATTTGAATTCGTGTATAACTTGACTATGATGGTCATCACCCGTAGGAAGATCTGTACCATCAGGTTTTGGCAATTTTGTTTTTAAACTATATCCCTCTATTGTGTTTTTATATGTAAAAACGAAGATTCACAAAACCTGATGGTACAAGAGCTCTTCGCTAACGGTGATGACCATATTCAGTTATAATCTACAAATCAAATTCCTGCTCCCCTGATACATGTTTCTCCCAGGTTGAAGTCTCATCTTAACGTAACGTTCACTAGGGGCGGCACGGCTAACTATCCTGTATAGAAGCGTATATTAGGCATTTGTTTACATTATTCTAGACGACCGCGTAAACAGTCTCATCTCAAATCATGTGGTTTTTTTAGTTTTTCAAAGATGAAGCTGCACATTTAGATAAAGCAGCTAAAGTCATAAAAAATAAACCTATGAATTTTACGGTCGATTAAATGGCGATATCTTCCCTCAAGAAAGACTCATTCTACCATCTGTAGATATTAGAGTTCAGTTTTATCACTGTTCAAATCCTAAATTTTGCTCTATAATGAAATGAAAACAAGTAAAACGCTACCTTCCATACAGCTGTATGTTCCAGAAACCCTGTTTCAAACTGTTGGAAGCTTATCTCTATGTCAGAAAAGGTGAAATTTATCACCACAGCGTCATTTGGAATTGAAAATTCGCTTTTGAATACTACAGGAAAGTACCCGATTAAGAGAGTTGAAACCAAGATATTTAATTCACTCAAGGATTATCGAGTATCAATATCCCTAACATTGTGAATGGGAAATTTACCACGCAGATAACGTACATAAAGGACTTGTCGGATAATTGCGAAATGACATGACGTACTCTGAGGGAATTATAAAAAGTCACCCTATAGAAATTCACACCTTTCGGTGCCTTAAGAGGCAAATCCAGTAGTTACATGTTGATGCGCACTTTCTCTCCCCATCCGGCACGTATTATGAGTAAAAGTTATACAACGGAGATCCTACATCTCTCTGCCTCGTCCTTCTTTTACCGACTTAGATAGCCATACAGTGGTATTCATGTAATGATACTGTGCGGACAGTGCTTCAAATCAATCCTCTTGAAGATAATACGCCAGAAAGAATTAGATAACTTCTAGCTCCATGCCTATGACTCTTCAGCTACCTTAAGCTTGTAACGCCCTACCATTTCTATGTTTACTAACATTTTGAGAAAGGGTACTCTAGGATCCTAAGTACGTCTTCTTTTGCTCAAGTCTACAGAACTTACCACATTTTTAAATGATTTCCATGCAGTAACCTCAACTTCATTGAAAATGTGACAGAGTACGCAACGTACTTTGAATTATTAAAGATGAATTAAGAGAAACTTATGAAAATATATTTTTGATTCCTGGAATTAGGTCTAAACCCCCCGGTGCTACAAAAAGTATATCGATATAATTTGCTACAGAGAGAGGTCAGTTCAACTATCTGTAAGGAGTGCGTTATGTGTTCTCGTCTGATGGCTTGTCAACGTACATATCGGCTTCAGATTCACTTTTTCCCACCCACCCTCTTTATTTGCACATTCCCAAAAATTATTCGAAAGTGGCTTGGGTCCAATATTTTTATCTCAGAGGCCCCGCCACTTTTGCATGTAACATACGTTACTATATAATATATACCATATATAAATATATATATATAAGTATATTCTATTATATTAATATTTATACTAATAATACTACGTATTATATATATAATATATATAATAGATACTATATCAGTCTATAGTATATATATCGATAATCTATTTTCTGAGGCCCCGCCCACTTTTCCACATATATATATACTATATATATAGTATATATATATATATTATATATATTACATATTATATATATTATATATAGTCATACCCTATATATATATTTATATATATATATATATATATATTAATATATATATTATAGATTATATATATATAATATATATATACTATATATAATATTCTCTATTTTTTTCTTGAAGGCCCCGCCCACTTTGCCATATTATATATAGCATATACTAAATACATATATATATATATATAATATATATATATACTATCATATATATATATACTATATAATTATATAATATATATATATGGCTATATATATATATACTATATATATTATTAGAGGATACAAAATTTCTTCATCCTACTTAAATCTTAGCAATGAACTTGACTATTTAAGAAACTTATTTTTGAAAAATGATTTCCCAACTTTTTTAATTGACAAATTATTGAAAAAACTACTAACGATGAAAATTCAATCTTTTCCACCTATATATTCTGCTAATAAAAAGATTCTTTATTTATGGAAATTTCCAGTTTTAGAAGAATAGTACGAAATTAATTGAAGAAAAACTAATTATTGAATACATCTTTCCCACAATTAAGTTAAATTAATTTCATAACATGATAAAAGGATAGGTAAATTCTTTAAAGTTAAAGAAAATCTGACGTTATCTTTGTGTTCTTCAATTGCTTATTTATAATAAATGTGAATAGCTGTGATGCTTATCTAATGAGGGGAAAACCATTAGATGTGTCGCCTCACACGAAATTGAGCTGACAGCAAGGTGTAATCTCAAAGTAGAACTTTAGAGGATCCCCATCATCCACCCTATTCGGCCCATTTATAATCATTCTTCCGGGTTAATCATCATATATCGGATAAAAATTTAAAATTTTAGACCATGGAAATGCTGAATGATTTGAAGTTTTGAATTTTTATAAGTGGAACATGCAAGCCCCACAAACTACAATTTAATAACTTCAAACATCCTTAAGTGAATCGAATTTCTATTTTTGGTTGACTCTTCTATATTCTTTACGTTTAATTTTTTATTTTTTCACCAAAGTGAAGCAACACTTCCATTATTATTTTATGATCATTTTAAACTGTCTTGATTTTTTTATATCATTATGCATTCAGCCTTGAAAATGGGTGTTTCTGTTAACTCGAAACACGCGTTTAAAAAAAATGTTAAAATGTATTTAGATCGTTCTAATTTATTTCTAAGCACTTACTTATATATAATAATGATTATATAACACTTTTACTATATATATATACATATATATACTAGATATATATATAATAAGATATATATATTATAATTTCTTCACCTATTTCTACCTATATACAGAATTATATTATACACTATATATATACTACTATATTATATATATTTAGTGATAAGTTAAAAGCTCGATTTTGACCTTGTTAAGAAACCATTATAATCTTTACTTCTCTATATATATATCTATATTATAACACCTCCAAAAAATGTATCTATTTGACGTTGTCTTTTTATTAGACTCAGCACAGGTCATCTAGCAAAATAAATAATTAGTCAATACTTTCTGACGCCATTTTGGACATCAAATGTGCGTACGAAAATGTCGTAAAGTCCATCATACCTGTCCTACAACCTTGTAGAAAATACCTGAGTTAAAGTTTAGAAGATTTAATTAGTTATAGAGAAAAGCTCTCTTTCCTTTAACTACTTCGAACTTATCTTTTATTTTGCTAATATCACAAATATGTGAACTTCCACAAAAGTTAAAACAATACTACAATGCAAAATCACAAAGCCCATAGCTTGTCGAATAACTAACTTATATACACAAGTCTAGCACTAAAACTAAACCTATATATCTAAAAGTATACTACATTATACTTAACATACAACATTATTAACTATAGCTTTTACTTATTATATAAACTTAATATATTAAACTTGCTAAAGTCAACTTAAATTAACATCGTAATAACAAAACTTATAAAAGCTTAATAGCCTAGCTAAAAATATACTATTACGGTTAATATGTTTACCGCTTATTAAATAAAACATCCACTATATATTTCTATATTATATAGCCGGTTATCTCTATAGCTTAAATATTGTCAATCGAGTACACTCTCAACAAAACACTTTTACTATATTAGAATAAAACCATTTCCAAATTTTAACACATAACCTTATATACTGAATGATAAGCTTTCTTATATCAAGATGGCGATGTCTTCTTCTTAATATTGTAATTATGGCAATTGGCACCTGACCGCGTTTATTATTAGTTCTTACATTTCTTTGATAGTTCGCTTTTACATTCGTAAGCATTTTTAGCTAAGTTGTAGTTTCGGTATGATCAAACGATAAATAATATTTATTATAAAAGATTTTGTAGCACTGTGTTAATGCATAATAGTTGTCACCTCTGAAGATAATCACCAATTCTAATCTACAAGAAAACATTGTCGCTAATCTCGCTCGGCTTAAATTCTTGATTACTATCTTATTATAAATAAAGTTGCAGTTTATATCATATAGTGTTCAAATTAGTCAAACTGAATAGTCTATTAGTGGACATAAATCTATACCATCATATTTCCGATGATGACTTATTGGGCCATTCTAAAGTATATTGTTTTATATACAACACTCTAATATTTTCATATTTCGCATCACAATAACTCTTTTAATGTACTCAGCCTAATGTATCACTACCACTATATTACCACTATTGAGCAAATATACTTCTTATATATTATTTACATACCTCTATGTATGGGGAACCTTATCATCAAAGTATTGTCATAAAGTCTATAAATTTATATAATGTCAACTGGATCTCCTTTGAGTTACAATAGTGCGGTTCAAGTAATATAGTTTTAGTATTTTACCAATAAATCTTAAAGGTTTGTCCTTAATAACATTGACTTCATATTACTTACTTTCTGTTAAACTTAATGCACTTTGAGAGTCTCAGTACTAAATTGACGCCTTAGTATTATATTCCTTAACTAAGTGTAATTATCCTCTATATGACCTTATTTCAGACACTTTATCCTAAAAACCATTTATATATACAACGCAGAGATGTTAAGATATTTACTAATATGTCACTATAATTATCCACACAAAATGCTATCCACTTATACTAACCTATTATTTTATCCTTTAATTAAATTATATTACCTATATAATATATGGGCACTTACAAACATGTGCCATTGTATCTCTTCTAAGTCAATCTGTGTAAACGATGATCACGTGGGGTAATAAAATAATGTGTTGGAACAAAACAAGACACAAATTATTCTGTCCTATATTTGTTATTTAATTAGAATCGACTCTCCTTAATATAATTCGTTCAACAATACATTTTAATATCAGTTTATATTTCATATCATTAGCAAAGTATGATAGGTGTTATTCGACAGAAGGGGTGAAAAAGAAAGTTATTATTAAACAATTGACTACATATAAATGAGACAAAGATATGTAAATATTATTATTTATGAAAGATGGAGATATATGGTACAATAACCTTACTGAACAGTGTGAGGCAGAGGATAAATACCATAGGCACTTTATATGCAGATATCTTTTAAAGAATGAAAAGGTTGACATCGTCTCATCAGACCTCGAGCCTTAAAGGTACGTCACGACATATGTCGAAGTCAAAGGAGAGGGACGCGGTTAGATAAAGATTAATGAGGTTACTCTAGTTCCATATTCATACATAAGAACTTTTTTTAATAAGTTTAATAATATATTTTAGGGGCATTGATTTGGTCCTTATGACAACGGTTTACTCTTATGATGAACGTATGAGTATGCACTAGAGCAACAATTAATTCAATTTATTAAGTGCTAAAGCGTCCCTATGCAGCTAGTATATATATACTACTATTATATATATATATATATATATATATTATATAATTATATAAATTAAATTAAATTATAATATTTTAAGTAAATAATTATATATATATATAATTATATATTTAATATTTATATTATATATATATATATTATAATTACTAGTTAATATATATAATATATTATATATATAATATAATAAATAAATATATTAATATATATATGATTCATTACTAATATCATCAACATAAACTCATATTACCGATAGAATCGGTGGAAAGCAACCTACAATCCGAATTCAGAATAAATGTTCAGTATAGTATGATGAAAAGGTTAATAATATATCGATAGTAGCTGTCATGACACATAGTATGGTATACATATATTTATAAGGTGATTGACTAAGGATAATATATTTGTAGTAGCCTTGTATAATGCAATGACTCACCTGACTATCAGTCACCGAGTTGGAGTGCTTTTGCCAGCGCGGGGTGGTAGTTTCAGCGATAACAATTACGTGACTTAAGTCATTAATGCTTCCTAATCCACGAGGACAGTCTTAACAAGGAGTATTATGTGTATATGTCACTATGTGGCAGATTTCTCAGCCATAAGATTAATTGAACCTGGAACACTACCGAAGGCAATTGGTGATACGTGGAATTGTATAGTATATTATATGGAATAGTTAATTGTAGAGAAGGAAGCTAAGAAATAAGTCTTGCTGAGGACTGTAAATAAACTAACTAAGTTCTCAGATATAGGAATACGATTATACTTAGATGGATGGGTAATATAGATATGGAGAAATAAAGTCAGTATTTAACATTTTTTATTACAAGTTATAGCAAAATTGAGCATAGAAAGAAGAGGAACCTGTAAAAGTAGTCTTGAGTAATTTCCACTTGAAGAATAATGGTAAGTTGTGTGTCACTATTATTGAGCAAATATTTCTAAAGATCCTGGGATGATATCAGTTGACTATTAGATTTCTTGCAGTTTGAAAGGCGAGAACATAATATTCAGGAAGAGAAGATATAGTACCTTGATTGCCGGTAAATTAACGAGAGATGAGTAATAAGCAGTTAGGTAAAAAAAGTAGTTTGATTTTATAGGTGATGCTAGATGTGATAGGGAATCAATGCACATTATAATGTACAAATGTACATTAGAAACTATAAGGTTATTCTCAACGTATGAATTAAAAGTTTGATCCTAGAGATAACTAGTAGATCTATCATTTATAATTTATTTATGTAAGCAAAACTTACAATCGATTCACACGGAGGATACTAAATTATAATATATATATATAATAATATATATATATATTAATATTATATATATCAATATATAATTTATAAATATATATATATTAAGTATTAATATAAATATATATAATATAATTATATAATATATATTATATATATATATATATATTATATATTATATATATTATTAATTATATAGTTAATTATATATATATATATATATATTATTAATATATATATATTATATAATTAAATAATAATATTATAATATACACTAAAAGAAAGAAGGACATGTATCTTTTTCAATTTAATAAGTTTAGTTTAAAAACTATTCAAATTGCTTTGCAACCAAGGACTAGAGTCATGAAATTTAAAACTAAAATTTAAAATTATATATATATTAAATATATATATATATATAATATATATATATATATAATAATATTATATATATTATATATATATATATTTATATATATTTATATTAATATATATATATATATATATTATATATATGTAATATAATATATAATATATATATATATATATATCATATATATATATATATAATTAATTAATAATTTATATATATTAATGATATATATATATATAGTATATATATATATATTATATATATATATATCTATATATATATATTATATATATTATATATTAATTAATATCTATTAACATATATATATATCTATATAAATATAACTATTATATATATAATTATAATTATATATATATATATATATATTTTTTTAAATTTTTTTATATATAAAATAATTTACTATAATATTAAATTAATATTAATATAAAATAATATATATAAATTATATATATAAAATAAAAATAGTTTATATTATTTATATATATATATATATAATATTATAATAATATATATATATTATAATTATCTATTATTTATATATATATATCTATATATACTTGTTTGTTAAGAACGTTAATAGATTCAATTCACAGGGTGTATAAGCATTTTTTTTATGTGGAGAGTGTGGAGGTAATATGTTTCCACCTATATATTTCAGGGGAGGCATACTATAGAAACCATATGAATTATTCCGTTTAATACTCACTCACATTCTTACTAAAGAAAATATATATATGCAATCTGAACAGCTGAATAAGACTATAAATACTATATAACTTTTCGATATACAATCTTCGGGTACACTTATACCAGAGAAATGAATTACAATAGTTCGACTTAATCAGAATAATAAGTGACTTCGAATAAAATATAATTAATAGAAATATTATTATATATTTTATATACATAACATCAACATTAAAATTATTAAAATAACAAAATAATAATTAATAAATTAATAATGGATGATGATATAATGTATGTAGTAATCATGGTGTAATGTAATAATTTGAGATATTAATATATCGTAGATGTGATATCGATATTCAATTTATTCATAAACTCTCTTTATATAATTTTTTTATTTTAAATAATTTATATACATATATAATATATAATATGAAATATATTAGAGTTGCTGCTAATTTAGGTAGTATACATTATCACATTCTCTTTATCTTGTAATTGGTGTGTTCTCTCTTACTTCATTACTTTCTCTGGATAAAAAATTTATAAAAAAGTTTAAATTTTAAAGTATATCTCATATTAATATTGTAAATTTTAAAACAATTTGTCTTAAGATGGTTGATAATTATAATAAGTATTGATGTTGAGTCATTCAAATCTATATCTTTTCCTATCTATGGTTATTAGTTGTAATGATATTATTATGAGTATATAGAGGAAATGTTATAGTATTATTTCTATTCTTCTTTAAAAAGAATCTATATGGTATAGGAGAAAAAAAATATTGTTTTACAAAATATAATGCCTCGTTTGATATTTATAAAATCATTAATATGATTTCTATATATTACATTAGGTTAACCTTAATATTTTATATTAATAATTATTATAATAGACACTTTAAGGAATCTATATTTAGTAACTTTCGCTTCGCACTAATATAAATCACTAGGGCATACTTCGTCAATCTACTAAAGTACAAGTGGTTAGGTTTATTATACATGATTATTAGGGCACATTTATGAAAAATTCTTATATTTATTACTTATTATGTAGTCCATTATTATTATATAATAATTCATCAATCTAGGTAATATTAGTTTTTCACTATTTGTAACAGAATGAATTTCTTATATAGATAATAAAAATATTCTTTAGTAGTGCCAATAACACATATGCCTTTACGTAGCTCATCCTTTGTACGACTAAACGATAGGAGGACCTTTAAGTCATTATTACTCTAGGCATAACCACGTTAATTTACTCATTATAATAACACTTAGATAACAAGAATAAAATGAGGCTAGATTATTTTGGAATTCTTCTTTAATATTGAGTAGAGAGATAAGAGATACATGATATAGATAGTAGAGAGAGAGAGAGAGTCTTTGTAAGAGAGAGAGAGAAGAGATGAGGAGAAGAGAGAGACAATAGAGAAGAGTCATGATAACATGATAAATATTATTCCTTTAAATAACTATGGTATATACAAATAAATTAAATGAATAAAGATAGAATTTATTAGTACTCAAGATTTAAGAGTAAGTTTGTCTTAAAAAATCAGTATATTGATCACCTATGCTCATATATATAATATAGTATAGAGAATAGGCAATATTATATATATATATAACTATATTATATTATAATATTATTATATATATAATAAATATATATATATATATTATAATATATTATAATATATATATTATATATATATATTAATATAATTAAATATTATATATTATATATATTAAATATATATTATATATAATTATATAATATATATATTAATTATAACTGTTGAATATAAAAATATCATTAAAATATTTGTGATTTAATTTATTATTATTTAAGGTAAATTCATTATTTATATGTTGTATATAAAATAAATATTTTCCTTAAGAAAGTGATCTATTTCATTGATTAAGTGTGAACTACAATATTTTAGCTCAGATTTTTAATAACATATGATTAATTAATAAGTTGTGAAGTCAAATTTATAAAAATTAATAAATATTATATATAAGATAAAACTGTAAATAGGAAAGTGAGAAAATTTCCCTATAAATCAGTCTACGTAGATATAATAAAAATATAATTAAAATTATATATAAATGCTATATTATAATTAGTTATTACACACTTTCATAGTCTTACTAAGATTTACATACACACAGAAAATACTTACGACAATATATTATATATATATATATATATATATATATATTAATATTAATATATTATATATATATATATATATTAATATATATATATATATATATATATATATATATTAAATTATATAATTAAATTATTATATATATATATATATAATATATTATATCAATATTCACCTTTTCTATATATGTGGGTCTTATTTACATAGTACTTAGTTATTCTCTTTTCTTTATGAGCTTATTATTCTATACTAATTTTACAATGTATTTTACATTTGATATTAATATTGAAATTTAATATATAAAATTGAGTATGAAGATTATATCTGAGCATACTATATATAATTATCGAGTTGAGTTATTATATAAGTTATAATTAACTTTATCAACGGAAATGTGACTTTAAAGTAGAAATGCAGTTGTTATTATTATTGATTTTATATTATTGATTTTTTATCAAATTTTGTTCGTTTTGATATGAAGATTATCACAATATATGACATGACGTTTTTATGCTCATGTTCAGAGTCGGGATTTTATTATATATTTTCATTATTCCATTTAGCAATTAGCAAATAGTACTAAATTATAAAGGGATAGTGAAGGCATTAAAATATGTAAATGATGGTTTTTAAATACTTAAATAGATATGTTTTATCACATTATCAATTTGTAAGCTTAACTCATTATTTACCTTAAATTTAAAAACATTATTATTCTTCAATATAATTAGGAAGAAATAGATTATTTTAATTCTTATCATTCAGACTTATATTTTGTCGTAGTAAGGTTAGGAAATCGAATTACTTTAAAACACCAAACAGATAGTCCCGCCATCAGTGTTTATGTCAAGGCGTGTCATTGATATCTGTCTTCGCATCGTTAAGAATTTGTCTGATGGAATCTTTCTCTTTGTTCTTTCTGCAGTCGCAGCAGTTGTCGGGAAAATTAGTCAACATGTGATACAGAAAATGCATTGTATGAACATACATGCTCCACTGCATATTACTGTGAACAGGTCCTCCAATAGAAGCACGTTTGTAGTCAGAACTTCTGCAATTACCAAGAAAATTAGTAATGACTACTCTAATATGATTGACAAATTTAGCTTTATTTTACTATTCTTTTTCTCAGTTATTATCATAAACTCACCTTTCATATACCCACCATTCGTTTCCTTCATATGTAATACTTATATCTTAATTTCTAGAGAGGCATCGAATTAATTACAGCATGTTAAACCTTTATTGACATCACTGATATGTAGTAATAACTTTTATTGTAGTGATCAATATATAACTAAATTGAAATTTG
Organism: Trachelipus rathkii; assembly: GCA_015478945.1. Lineage (NCBI taxonomy): Eukaryota > Metazoa > Arthropoda > Malacostraca > Isopoda > Trachelipodidae > Trachelipus > Trachelipus rathkii. Next base: position 22,239 of record JABUQX010094354.1, read on the forward strand.
CTTTAATCACCTCTGTATATTCAAAAGCTCTTATCACTATATAATTATAGTTTATTCGATTAGGTACCAAGATTATTTAAAAGATGAAATTAGTGATGGTAGCAAAATTTCATTATATTTGGATTTAGACTTTAAGGCGTTAACCATATAACATTGTAGAACCATGGCTGAAAATGTTATTTATCACATTATTATGGCCATTTATTTACTACTCACCGTTGGCTGGTTAAGGTATATGATTTTCAGTATCATTTACAGTTTACTTGAGATTACTATCCTATAGGATGACAAAAGATTAAATACAAGGATGTATCCTTATTGTGTATCCACTATTGCTTAATGTACCTAAAAGTAGGAGATTAGACTTACAAGCGGAAACATTAATTTATATTAATATTAGATATTATGTTTGAATGTAGTATTTGAAAACATATGATTATATTGAATAACTTTTTATAAACATAATCATATAGCTAATAACCAAATACGGTATATAGTTTTGTGTAGTAGCTTATATTGATAATTATATGTTTAACATTCACTGCAAATATTATAGATTTAAAAATAACAATATATTCCTTCAGGCACGAGCTGTTCATTGGAATATTGCACAGGTGTTTAAATTCATCGATGATAGACTCACAACTACAGTTGTATGTGGCAACTATTCAATAATCATTTTAGCAAGGTAAGTTGACGAATGTACTATATATTCACAAATATATATTCAAATACTCAGATTTAATAACTTGAAACAGATACAGGGACACACGAAACTAGAAGAATATCGAATTTACATAATTCCAAAATGGATTATATTTATACCATTAATGAATAAATGAAAATAGATAAACTTAAATATTAACTAATTAATTATCAATAGTCCTTGAATAGTCAATAATAATAAAAGTCATATATCATAAAATTGAGAAATGGATTAGAGAATAGTAAAATTAAAAGGGTCAGAGAACACTAAGATAGGCATATACAATAACCCTTAACATAGTATATTGCAATAGGTAATAAAGAAATGATGAAGTTAGATTGTTAGTATTAATGAAAAAACACTTACTAGAGCTACTTCATCTCTAGGATGAATAGAACCAGAAGTATGTGGTTTCCGCAGAATAAGCAAAGATTTAAAATGGATGTATCAAAAACTGACGGAGGATAGAAGATAAAGAATGTAGGAGATAAAAATGTTAAGCAGATCTTTTGACGAAGCCTAAGCAATATGTGCAGATATAAAAATTACAGATTAATAGAAAAGTCACCAACAAAAATCGCTTAGTTGTAAAGGCATTGTTAATGTTTCAAGATAAATATAGAATAATAATTAATAACAATTAGAATATATAGATATTTCACGAAGTGTATATCATATATATATCTAAGGTTAAGCTCACTAATAATCAATGGCATCAATGAATTCGTATTATTAGGAGCTTAAGAACACCCTCAGGAAATAAGAAATCCATGGTCAAGGTGTTATTAGCTGGTACAGGAAGTGATAGTATTCTGATGCAATAAGGAGAAATAAATTGTTAAATATATAACACTGGTTCAAGATAAGATATAGCTGGGTATTCATACAAGATGGATGGAAGTCTTGGTTTACTGATATAATGAACATTCAACATAAAAATGTAAGAAAATAGAAAAATATGAGAAGAATATAGAGAGATAAATGAATGGTAGAGAAGGAAGAAGAAGAAAGAAGAAGAAAAGAGAGAGTAGGAAGAGATATAATAACATATAGTAATGATAAGAAAATACGTCGTCTAGATGTTCTTAAGGTCAGTATCTTATAGTGATTGTATATACAAGGAATACACACTCAACATTCGTCACACAAGGCAAGACCCATACGAGTGTATGATTAGTATTCTTCGAATATTATGAACGGAAATTTTAGCATAAGGTGGGATATGCTAATACTGATGGATCTTTTTAATCTCTCATTATATAGTATTTATCAGTGCATTTATCACATCGCGAAAAATCTTTAAGAAATTTGCTGGTATATATCTCGCCCCATTTAGGGCTCAAGCCGACGGGGGCAGCTCAGAGGCGTGCAAAGTCCGGCATCCGCTTAGTCCACACCAGCGAGGGTCGAGAGACGCCTAGCTCCCTTAGGCAGGTACTATTTGAGCAACCCATGATTGAGTAAATATTTACAAGAAACATTTATATATAGATTATTAAAATCTTTATTTATTTTTTAGGAGAATTTAAACTTATCTCCTATTATTTTTATTAAAATTTGATACATTATGGAGTCGAGGAGGTCAATGAGTATCCATTAACTCTCAGCTGATAGAACGCAACGGGGTACGAACTTTCAGTTCACGGTTACTCTCTGTCATCACTCGTTACTGGTCACTCGAGAGATCCCCTGAAATAGTCGAGGCTGGGCAACTATAATAATAATATAATTTAATTACTAAATATTTCCGATTGGATATTATAAACACAACACAACCAAATAATTAATATTATTATAAAAAATAAAAAACTTTACTAATAATTTTTCTGCTGAATACATTATATTAAATCTACTAGATTTTTTATTGATAAGATGTATAGACAATCAGGTACTATATTCATAACATGCATTTGAGTCATGATTTATGACATCTGACCAGACCACAATACACCTCTTGTCTATTAATAAATATTAACTATAGTTAGGTATATATATTTCATTATATTATTAATTAATTACACAATATTTACATTAACTATACGTATTTTGCAAACTATCACAACAATATTAACATATTACATTTTCTGAATGAATTAACATATATTATTTAGTTAAGTGTTTTATGTCAATTTCACATAAAAGAAACAGGAAGAATCTCTGGTTTATATATTAGGTACCTGAAAGAGTAGAGAAGAGATCACCACTCTAATTCTCCCTTCTTCCAGCGTGTTAGATTTTCTGACACAAGTTTGTACAGCATATATGGGAGCAGACCTTTTTTGTCTTTGATTGACCCAATTTTATTCTATCAAATGAGAAGTATAATTATCGATAGGAATGTTTACACACACATTCCGCTGAGATATATAAACACTGCTGCTAGGAGAGAGGAGTTTGTGGGATAATATACTCATAATGAACCACGGACTTAGCACTTGTTTGCAAACCTATTTGGGATCGTTCTACATTTCTGTTTCATTATTTTAAAAACACTTTTATGGCTCTGTGATTCTAATGATACTGAAGAACCACAAACACTGTTTTGAAGATGATATGAATAGGGGTTTATCCCACTTCATGAATGTACGTTTTTAAATACCACAATTGTTATTTCACTCACAGTTGAAATTATTTTAAATTAGATTCTGAAAAACATTAAAAATGAATGTACAAAATTGAAATTTGAATGAATAAATGTAATATAGCTATGTATACAAACATAAAGTTGCTTCACCAGAACCATATCTTATGCATTTATTAATCATTATATTTTTAGGTAACACCTATACTATATAACCTATGAACGAAAAATGATTACAAAAGTGAAATTGCGCTAATTTTTTAATTTACTCTGCGTTTCAAAACTAGACCTGATAAGAGAAAACCAATGCCAGATTTGAAATCGGCGCATTGAAATTAAAAGGATTCGTTGTAAAACCCCAGACAGCAAAAATCACGCAGACCAATGAATTATTATCGATGCTCTATGGTGTAATAAATATATCGCTACCTTTTAGAGTAAAAATATGAATACCACCTTGTTGATTTCTACTTAATCACTTTCCTTTTTTTATCCCATTTTATACCACTATTATATTTTTGGCTAACTGTCACCGCCATCCTCTTAACTTCTAAACCATTTAAAGATACTTCTCCTAAGACTCCTCCTAAAACTCAAATTTCAAGAAACCAGCTTTAGACAAGGAAGTCCCAAAATTCAGGAAAAGGCCGCCACTCCAAATCTCGATCATCAAGAATTCCGAAAAAAAGAATTCGACAAGGGAGTCAAATTCAAGGAAAGGCCGTGACTTCCCATTCAACTTATAAAGAAAAAGAGTATCTCAACAGACGGGGCAGCTTTTGTTACTTATATGTTGAATAAATCTTAAATTTTCTTATGAATGTTTTAAGTTCCATCATTATATATATATATAGTATATATAAACTTATATATATATATAATAATTATATATATATATTATATTATATATATATATATATATATATATATATTATATATATATATATATATATATTTTTTATATAAATCTATATATATATATATATATATATATATATATATATATTATATATATAATATATATATATGATATATATATATTATATAATATAATATATATATATATATGTTAATATAGCTAAAACAATGTATATATCAGTGGCGACTGCGTGGTAGAAATGGTGGGTGTGCGATTTCAAAAATATATAGTATAATTATATATCAATATAATATATATATATATATATATTATATATAATATATAATATTATATATATATAGTATATCACATTTTTTACTAATAGCATTATTCTACTTCGTACGGTAACACAATTACATTCAAAAAAGTTACCTATTTCCGCATCGCAGACTCTTCATAAATTTTAACATTATACTGATTAAAAATATCTAGCTTATTAATTAAAAAAATACAAAATAAATTTCCAACTTATTAATAAAAAAAAATACAAAATTATTTTCTTATGTATTCATTTATCTCTAAAGGAAAAAAAAATTTGCAAACAAATCTGACATCAAATCTGTGAAAAAAGATTTTTTTTTTTTTTTCAAATAACAAAGAAATGGAAAAAGCCTGAAAAATTGTATATGATTAAAGAATGAATAATAGTTGTAATATCCTTTGATCTGTCAAGGAAAGCAATTTCTCTCTCTCGGAGGCGATCGTCTGTCCACTTCTCTCACCATCATTTACAGATTCATTCCTGGAAGAACATATTTTTCGTTTCAAATCTGTTTCTCTTCTTCATTTATCGATAATTCCGCTTTATGATCCTTACAACTTAGAACTCACACGCACCATATATATCTTCTCGTGCTGTCCGTTTGTATTCGATTCACGACAATGGTTCTACAAGACCACACTACTTCGGGATGACGGTTAATAATTTAATAGTTGCAAATTTATAATTAGGAGAGATACTACAAAGAATAGGTTAAATAAGATGAAATTGAGAAACTGGTATAGATACATATGTGTAAATGCTCAAACTACAAATAAACTAGTATAGTTCAAGCAATCAAAGTTAGTTTGTTTACGAATAGGATATATGTATGACACTATTATAAGTAACAATATTTTCTCGATTAAGGTCACCTCACAAACATTAGCACGAATCGAACCTCATACGGTGGACACAAACTCCTAAGATAATGATAGGTGAGAGTATAGAGGGGTAGCTACAGTGAGTTTCTAATAGCTACAGAACTAATTCACTCAAATTGTAGTTCACATCACGAGGCAGACGTTAGTTTTCTCAGGACTGAGGAACCTCACGGGCTCTGAGGATGGGTATCTCTGGAATCAGGACAGGTGAACTATTGACTCATCTCATAACAAAGACAGGAAACAATCTAAGCGATAGAGCTTGCCGACGATGAAGATTTTGGCGACATGAACATCAACGGTGGACACAACTCCAAGTAATGATAGGTGATGAGTAGAGAAGGACATCAGAGTTAGAAAATAGAGAGATGGAGAGCAGTATAGAGAGTAGGAGAGTGATGCTTGTACGCGCTGTGGACGATTCGTGTGAAGAAGGGGAGAGTGAGTAGGGGGTGGGAGTGTCCACTAAGTGTATTCACTGTTCTACCAAGTATAGTCGAGAGTGCGCTACTGTTCCCTCTATG
>JABUQX010094355.1:0-12500 GCA_015478945.1 Trachelipus rathkii
CTTTTTTCCTTAACCAAGCCCCGTCTTCCACAATTTTTCCATTTATTTCCAAGATGATGCCCATACCCACATTACTCGCATCACACCATACTGTTCCTTTTTTAGAATCGTCAATATTCCAATATCCCTTCACTGGATCGTCTTTATTTATTTCTTCAATAATACTTTTTATCATTTTCAGCACATTCTCATCGATATTTTCATTCCAATTCTCCGTTTGAGATATTCTTTTCACATAGCTACAAGCTAATCTTGCCCATCCCGCAACAGGGTAGTGACCTACGATACTACCGCATATCGAAAACAATTCCTTTTTTTTTACATTATCCCCTTCTTTGATATTCGGAATTTTATTACCTCTTCTGAATTCTAAATTGCCCTTTTTTCCTTTTATTATTTTCAATCCTAACACTCGACCATTTTCTACAGATTCAGGACTTTTCGCTACTAACCCAAACCTCTTTAGATGATTTACTACCTCCGCCGCACTCACAATTGATTCATTAACAATAATATCATCTATATAATTACTTGTCCCCTTTTCTATCTTACTATCCATTTTTAACACTTCTTTTAAAATCCTATTCATAATTCTTGGTGCCGAATTCAAACCAAATCCCATTCTAGTCAAAGCATAATATTTTCCTCTGAATTTCACAACCTGATAATTCCATAAACTCTTATCGATCCTCACTTGTAAATATGCTGCCTTCAAGTCTACTAGTTTTGTTTTCCCTTTTATTTTCCTCCATTCCCTCAACGTTTCATCACATATATTTACCCCATCACCAGTATGACATTCCGTATAATTATTCATTTCCCTAAAATCCATCACTGGCCTTACCTTATTTTTTATTTCCTGATTCACGGCCATTAAAGGTATTATTCCATTCACCTTTCCATTATATGGTACCAAAATTCCATCTTTTATCCATTCAATTATTTCTTCATCAAACTTCTCCTTCATTCCTTCTTTTATAGTGTTTTGATAACAACTAACTCTATTTGTTAATTTAGGTTCTTTGTCTTTCCATTTCCATTTTACTGTCCAGAAATCGCCGTTAAACCACCCCACAAAGTCTTTATCGTCAATAATAATATCATCATTTTTTTCTACTAGTTCTTTATTATTATCAACACTTAGCAAACCACATTTATTTTCTACGAATTTCAAACCATCTTTTCCTATAATAATTTCTCCAAATTTTGTTAATATATCCATTCCTAGAATAACATCAATATCCTCTATAATTTCGTTTAATATTAACATTTCAGTTTCAATTTCCTTGTTGTTCAACAAAATATTATATTTTTTTCTCCCCATCGTGTTAATTATTTTACCATCGAACCCCTTCACGCATACATCTCCTAATCCAACTCCTCCAATCTTTTTACTAATAAGAGATTTATTGCACCCTGTATCAATAAGTGCGTTACATTCTTTACCGTTTATTAACACCTTAATTACAGGTAATTCACCGGATTCTATATTCAGTTTCTTGATGAAGCTACCTCCGGCAAATAAGCTCCATCTTCTTCGTTTCCCTGAATATTTTTATTATTTTCCCACTTTTTAGAATTACCCTTCCAACAATCTCTTGAGACGTGACCTAATCTTCCGCATGTCCTACATTCTTTTTTATTCCAATTCCAATTTTCTCTAAATTTATTGTATCTATCTCTATAATATTCGTCATTAAAATTTCTAAATTTTCTCTCCTCTTGATAATGATAATATCCCTTATCATTATTTCTAACTAGATCATTATTTATTCCTGATCTATTGCTCAAACATTTGTACTCATTTAATCCAATCAATACTCTTGTTTGTTCGATTAATTTTTCAATTTCTATTTCCTTAATGTCTCTTAATTTCCTTAATTCCTTGCATATATATTCCGGCATTCCATTTATAAACGCATGCTTAATCATTAAATCATCTTTAATCCCAATTGTTTTTGCAATTGTTCTCAATCAGTCACAAATTACGCGACATTGACTACATTGCAATCATACACTACACACACTTATTATGAGTTAAATTAAGATCTTGTTTACCAGCAAACTTTGAATGGATTACCCTCATAGAGGACTAGTACTCATCATAGTTATTATGCTTTTACCTCATCTCTACCGTGCTCTGTGTCAGTCTCATTTAGTTATGACTAATATACTATACAATGCTCTTCTCATTCTAACATGTCAGTTTTTCTTCTATTCTTATATATTATTCACACATATTCTCTCTATTACCGCGCTTACAATACTGTGATATCGAACTCATCAAATATCTCTTATGAAAGCTATCTTTACGTAAGATCAGAGTAAATTATTCTTATAAACGCTCTAAAGAGTATCATTTTTTTTTGTTCCTTTTATTATATAATGTAAAGAGCTCTGAGGTTATGCTTGTGCATATGTCTAAGACCTATCAAACAACCTTGCTTTAATTTACATCTATTACTATAATGAAGTTTAAGTTTTAAGTTAATCTTAGACATCACTCTCACGAATAGCACTTTCAATTTACTTTAATTTATTATTTTTATAATTATTGTGATTAAAATTTTTGTTATTGTAATTATTAAGCTCTCAAACATACACATAGTAAGAAATATTATTACTTTTATTGTTATTTTATTATTTATAGTATATATAATAATCTCAATAATACTATGGTTAAATACATATATTAGAAAATTAAAGGAGAAGGTGGTTTAAATGATAATAATTGATTTATTGATGTGCTAATTAACCAAATATATGTATAAATTACGGTGATTTATTGCAATACATCCATTTGAGATATATTTGTAGTATGTAACTCTAATCATAATATATTATTTAGTAAACATTTATATATGAATTTTTAACTCTATTTTTTCACAAGAGGAGTCTTTATAATCAAACATATATTGTATATTAAAAAATATATATTTTTATAAATATATTATAATCTACAATGTATTAAATATATATATATATACTTATATATATATATAATAATAACTTATATTAACTATATATATATATATATAATATATAATATATATATATTATATATATATAATTAATATATTATATATATATATTATATATATTTATATATATATTAATTATATATATATATATATATATAATATATATATATATGTATATAATATATATTAATATTATATTATATATATATATATTATTATATATTATATATATATATATCTATATTAATATATATATTATATATATATAATATATTATTATATATATATATTATAAAATATATTATATATATTATAATTAATATATGAGAAAGTAAGATAACAAATTCACGCTCATATATATAATATGATATACATGTCTTAGTTGATATAAATAGAGATCACCATATTTATCTATATATATATATATATATATATATGTTATATATTATATAGTAGATACTATGGTAATAAAGTTATATTAATGACACACATAACTTATATTGAAGTAATGGGTTATTAATATAGGTACACATATCATCATTGATACTATCAAACTATTTTCATCTTACGGTACTATTTCTAACTTAGAACATAGCTTGTATAATTTCCTATTACTTAATTATCTAATAGCTAAAGTAGTAGACCATTAATAAATTTAATACCCAATTATTATCAATGTAAAACGTACATAATCAAAATATGACTAAATAGTACTAATATTAGAATAGCAGTTATACCTAATAATAATCTGTTCACACTAACAAATAATACATGCATATAATAATAATATTATGCACACTGAAACGTATTGTATATTTTGAGAAAATGTTTAAGTGAGTTCTTATAATACGTTATAAACATGCTTGATGTAAAACTGTCTAGCTAGTTCCTGTCATAAATGTTTAGTTGAGTCTCTCTGCTGTTTGTTCATAAATTTCTCTAGTTGGAAACATCAGAAAGAAACAACACACAATAGTGGTCTTGCGAAATCACTTTGTGATAGCAATGCATCTCACTCGTACGCAACAGTGCTCAATTTAATATCGAAGATCGTTTCTACTAGCATCCCGCACTTTAATTTTCTTCAGAAGTCACTGTTCAAGAAGAGATATGTTGGAAATAGCTTATAATATTAGACTAGATTGAATAATTGCAATTCATTGTTATTTCTAAAAATGTCGCATTTTCTCTGCATGTTTTTGCTATTTTTTGGTTAATACTCTCTTAATACTCTCTGTCAATTCCTATGATGTGATCGGCTGAGCGTATAGGTAGTTTATTACTACGACAGTGAGCCCTCCGTCCCGGGCCCGTCCCTCGGTGCTCACTTATTCGTGTTACCGGCTACTAGCTACTAGTTATAGCCTCACCCATAAGTTGTCACTATATAATGTATACGTAATATGGGTGGGATATACGTACGGGATTATATATCAGTAGTAATATTATAACATATTTATACTTATAATAGTGTACTAATATAAGTATACCTTTATAATATTAGTAGGTCATCCTATATTCAAACCTGTATATATCATATAGTTATTGCCACTCCTCTATATCATATTCTACGTATACCCGTATACCTTAACTGGAACTAAATAGTATATATTTATTAGTTATATAATTAGGATGTGCCGAATTAGTTGTAACAAAAAACAACACCGTATATGAAACACTCCGTTGAAGCATACCGAATATCGGCTAAAAGTATTCGCGTCACCGTAATAACGAATATCTCGCGAATAACTCACATCGCATATTCCGCCGTTAGATATTTATTCTCAAACACCATTACAGTAGTAAAGCTCCACTGCAACTCCATTTATCGCGCGGCAAAAAATAATCAAAAAGATGAAAATTACACGTCGTGCAGAGCTTACCAGACCAAACCTCATGTGCGTGTGAAAGTTTATTCTTTCTGAAGATGATTCGTATTGTTCTCCTATGTTCCGCAGATATATAAAGTAATTCGGTACATTGTTCATTTCGCAGCCTCAATAGACCAACATATCTATCTGCTTCGCATTACTTGCCGATAATTCGCAATCCCATGTGATCTAATTAGTTTTCATGTTCTCCTGGTTAAAGAATATGTCAAATTATGAGACCTTAATTTCTAGAGTATTTTGTCATATGTTATATTAGATTCGAAACGACACGCGAAATTATAATTTGCAGGTCACAAATTATATATCGCGTGACGTTACGAATCATGAAAAAATAGAAAAAAATCAAAAAAATCAAAAAAATCACCAAAAATGCCATCCCTGATTCGCATCCCGTTTTCGTGTAATCATGGATCCACTTATGTGTATTTGTTCATATTCCACTATGAATCGCACTATATAAAATTACCATGGGAATATGTCAAAAATGAGGGATCCATGATTACACGAACACGGGGCATGGCACTAACGATCAGGCTGTATAGACGTACCGTATCTCGGCATTTTATTATCTACGTGATTTTTATTTTATGAATTCGGAGGCTAGTCCTGACGTTATACTGCGGTCCGCGTACTATTCTGGAAGCAATGTGTAACTTTTAGTTACGTCATACATGTATTGGATGCTAAGAGCTGGATGATGTCTATTCATCCATGCTGAAAAATACAGTTGGATGGTCCGTCATTGTTCACCCAGGGTGAACTGAACCGATTCTTGTATAGAGTTGTATTTGCCGAAGTTGTCCTGAGCTGTGGCTTCGAGGTTGCATGAAAAATGAATACTGGACCATGGCACAAGAGAACATTTTATCGTAACAAAGAAGCAGAGCTGCGGAGGCTCTCCCAGTCAGATTGTAACCTTGTATATTGCGGTGAAGTTGCAGGCTTACTACTCGCTATGGGACTCCCAGCATACGATGCAGGTGAGTGGCGACTGTTTATTGACGCTTCCAAGAGAGTTTAAAGTGTGTGTTGTTACACAACGGCAAAAGGTATGCTTCGGTTCCAGTAGGGTACTCTGTACGGATGAGAGAGGAGTATGCAAAATCAAGACAGTTTGGAGAGGCTACCATATCAGGTACATGGATGGTAAAAATATGCGCCGACCTCAAAATGGTAAACATTTGCTCGGTCAGACAGCAGTTTTTCAAAAAAATATCCCTGCTTCCGTAGTGCTATTGGACAACCGGGCGGCCAAAGGAATCTACTGGACCAAAGAAAAGGCGCCACCGAGGGAAATTTACGCCAGTGACAGGAAACATCGTACGTGAACACTTGATACAGAGGAGAAAAAACATCATCTTACCTCCGCTACACATAAAACGGTTGATGAAACAATTTGTGAAGGCCCTGCGACATGATGGTGGGAATGCTTCCGCTTAATATATGCTTCAACTGTTTCCTGGTCTGATGACGAGAAAAAGAAAAATCTGGGATATTGTGATGGCCCACAAATTACGGACACTCCTTCCGTGATGCTGCCTTTTCTACAACAATGACTGTGTTAGAGGCAAGAGCGTGGAATGCTTTTTCAATGTAGAACAGAATTTTCTGGGGAACGGGAAAGCCGAGAACCACTAACAACTAACATTGTACAGGAACTGCTGGACAGTTTTCATTCTCATGGAGTTGTAGAATGAGTATAAAGTTGCACTACTTACATTCTCCCCTAAGGAAAATTTCCGGAAAACCTAGGCGATGTTAGTGATGAGCAGAGTGAACGCTTCCATCAAGATCTAAAGTTCAGGAAGGACGTTACCAGGGCAAGTGGGATATCAATATAATGGCCGACTTGTTGGAGTTTGATGAGGGATATTCCAGACGCTATGCACAGTAGATCGTCTACGAAGAGAAAGTTACTACCATCGTAAGTTTACATTAACTAAACCCATTCCTTCTTTTACATTCATTTTTGTCCCATATTACTCTTTATTCATAGTTATATTATATGTTTAACATATATCTATCAAAGACATGTATCATATCATTGAGATTTGTTTCTCTCCTTCATATATTCCAAATATATATGATAATATATATATATATATAGATATAGATATATATATATATATATAATATATATAAATATATATATATATATATATATATATATATAATATATATATATATAATTAATATAATATATATATTATATATATATATATATATATATATATATATATATATAATTGTGATTAGACCCTCTTGAAAAAGGTTAAAATCATAAATTTTACAAATCTGTGTTACACGCAATATCTCACAAATGCGATGCGAAATGCAAAAACCGATTACATTTTTGGAATCAGCACATCAATAATCAATTGCGAAACCCCGTCTAAGAAATTTCATGTTACCAGTTTATATACAAAATAATTAAAAACAAAAAGTAAATAAACTATTCTTACCTATAGCAAAACCATTCACATAATAAAATAATTAATGATAAATTGAAAAGTTTCGTAGTTAAGTATTAAACTAAACTTCATTTGAATAAGCTCTAAGGTTAAAATGAGCGCAGAAACAACTAGCAGTTCTCCATTTTCAGGTGATAACCTATTTCTTGTGGCTTCATAAATATTTCTCCTGTTCTAAATATTCTTTCTCTTTCGACTGATGACGTTGGAGCTGAAAGGTATTATTGCTAGTTTTTTTCAAATTCATAAAACTATTTCCAGTGTTTTTCCACCAATGAGAATATTCATTGTCTTCACTGTCAAAGTAGGTAAACCTTATATATTGTTATTTCTGATGCTAATTCCGTTATGTAGCCTTTTTATTTTAGTACAATAATCACATCGTCAGAAGAATGGGACTTTCTTTTTTCCCTCTCACTTTCTTTTCTGTATGACGATTTTGATGCCACAATTTCTTTAAAACAATCCATTAAAGAAGTGAAAATGGAACCTTCAGCTTCACTTTCCCCACTACGTGAATCATCGTCAGCAGAAGAGTCAGGAGCTAAATTTTCATGCATTTCTTTCCATGCCTCAACGACCATATTTTTTATTGATTCGTCTGATTCATGTTGAAAAATTAGCTTGAATCGCAGATCTAAGAAAGTAGCTGCACACAAAGATTTATCACATAGAAACTTAGAAAGTCTTTTTTCTACTGATTTCTTAAGCTCTTCAACGAGTGTAATTATTTCACTGAAGCTTTTAATTTTAATTGCCTTATTTAAAAATAGATTTATTGCTAAAATGGAAGGGATCACTTGGGCGACTGTTACTTCACGCTTAATGCTTGTTATAGTGATGTTGTCAAATAGCTCAAAAGTAAATGGAATAATTTTGCCACTGAAAATCAGTCAACATTTTCTGATTGCATTCAGCAGCGTATATGGATAGGGGAACTTTTTGTTCAAACAATCTTTGGACCTTAAGTAAACCTCGCCCCTCAAAATAATTTAGTATTGGAAAGGTTGGTAATAATTTTTATAGCAAAATTAAAATTAAAAATTCGATTTGCTATAAAAAGAACTTACTTTTTTTTATTTTTGTGGAGCTTAAAATTGATTTATTTTCCAATTCAATTTTATTTAATTTTTTAGTTATATATATAATATATATATATAATATATATATATTATATAATAATATAAATATATATATATATATATATATATATATATATATATATATATATATATATATACTATATATATATATATATATCATATTATATATATATAGTATATATATATATATATAATATATATTATATATATAGACGCGTCAGATTTTTTTTTAAATGCTCACCAGTATGTAGCCTAGAAACGCAGGTCTACAGTAAAACAAATATATATATTTGGAATCAGCCTGAAAAATTTTAGAGATGGGATTTAACTTTTTTTTTTTTTTTTTTTTTTTTGAAGTAATTTTTTTTTTTTTAACTAAAGGAATACCTAGGGTAAAAAAAACCCGGCCCAAAGGGATTGGGGGGGCAAGGGGGGGAAAAATTTTCGGGGGGGGTTTTTCTTTTTCTTTCGGGGGGCCGTTTTCCCCCGGTTTGGGGGAAAAACCCCGGCCGGGGGGACTAATCCGCCCCCTCCGGGGATGGTCGCTCCCCCCGAACCCCCGCCTCTTTGCGTCTTTGGTGTTCGCGGGGCGTTCCTCCGGACCATCCCTCCGGGGTATGAATAATAAAAATATTTGTTATCGTCATTTCGAGTTAGAAAACAAAACTTTAAATTTTCCAAAGGAAAACCAAAATTATTTCACCAAATTTAGGGGGCTCGAGCCGAGGGACAGAGGGGGGGACGTTTCATACCCGGAGGGATGGTCGGAGGAACCCCGCGACACCCAAAACCGAAGAGCGGGGGTTCCGGAGACCATCCCCGGAGGGGATTAGTTCCCCCCGTCGTCCACCGGGAGGCGGAGAGACCCCGATTCCTGCCATCTTTGCGGTTTACCCATAGGGTATTCCTTTAGTTAAAAAAAAAAAAATTACCTCAAAAAAAAAAAAAAGTTAAGATCCCATCCTTAGAATTTTCGGCTGATTCCAAATATATAATTGTTTTACTGGTAGGACCTGCCGTTCTCTAGCTACATACTGTGAGCATTAAAAAAATCTGACCGTCTATATATATATATATATATATTATATATATAGTAATATATATATATATATTATATATATATATATATATAATATATATATATATATATATATATATTATATATATATATATATATATAAACTATTTGGTGGTTGCTAGGTTAAGGGTAGGGGGAGAGGTAACGGTTAGAGAAAGAGAAAGTAAGAAGAAAATAGAAGTCATTAAGGTGGAAAAATTAGATGAACGTTGTGTAAGAGCGACGTTTAGGAGGGTATGGAGGATAGTGGAGGACGTGAGAGGACGGAAATTAATTAGGGATGTGGAGGAGGAGTGGAAGAGATTTAAAGAGACAATTTGTGAAGAAGCCAGAAGGATATGCGGAGTAAAAAAGGTGGGAGCAAGTAGAAGGAAAGGAAGTGAATGGTGGAATGAGGAGGTGAAAGATTTGGTGAAAAAGAAAAAAGAGGTCTATGTGAAATGGTTGGGGAATAGGAGAAGGGAAAGCTGGGAGGAATATAGAGAGGTTAGAGTGAAAGCAAAGAGGGCGGTGGAGAGGGCGAAGAGAAATGCAAATAATGAATGGTGTAGAAAAGTGACAGAAAATTTTGAAACAGGAAGCAAAATATTCTGGAAAGAAGTAAATAAAAAAAGAAAGAAGAGGGAGGGGTTAGGGGAGAGGGTTAAGGGAGGGGATGGGGAATGGATAGGAGGGGAAGATGGGGTGAGGAAAAGATGGGGGGAATATTTTAGAGGATTATTGAATGAATTGGGTGGAAGAGATGAGGAGGTTCAAGAGGTGAGGTTGGGGGGATAAGCGGGACGGGAAGGAGATATGGAAATACAAATGGAAGAAATTATTAGGGCGTTAACTAAAGGAAAAAAAGGAAAGTCCACAGGTCTAGATGGTGTGAGTATGGAAATGTTACAGATGGGAGGCAGAGGGGTGGAGGAATGGCTGTACAGGTTATATAATTTATGTTGGAGGAAGGAAGAGGTTCCACAGGATTGGGAGGATGGTTGTTTGGTTCCCCTGTATAAAGGGAAAGGGGATAGGATGGAGTGTGGGAATTATAGAGGTATTTGTCTTTTGAGTGTAGTAGGGAAAGTGTATGGGAGAATACTAATTGAGAGGGTGAGAGATTTAACGGAAGAGAGAATGGGGGAAGAACAAGGAGGATTTAGGATGGGAAGGGGGTGTGTGGATCAAGTGTTCACAATGAAGATGCTTGTGGAGAAAGGTATAGAAAGGAAAGGGAAGGTGTATGGGTGTTTTTTAGATCTGGAGAAAGCATATGATAGAGTGAAGAGGGGTGAATTATGGAGGGTGCTGGAGGAACATGGAGTAGGGGGTAAATTAGGTAAAGGTATTAGGGCCTTTTATAGAAATAGCAGAATGTGTGTGAGAGTATTAGGAGGGGAGAGTGAGATGTTTAGAGTGGAGAGAGGGTTGAGACAAGGATGTGTGATGTCACCGTGGCTTTTCAATTTATTTATGGAGAGTGTCTGCAGAGGAATGATGAGGGAGGGGAGAGGGGTGGAATTGATGGATAGGGGTGATAGATGGGAAGTGAACATGATACTATTTGCGGATGATACTACCTTGGTGGCGAAGGATTCAGAAGGGTTGTAGTATTTGGTGAAGGAGTTCGAGAGAGTGTGTGTGGACTAAAGGGTCTTAAGATAAATCCAGTTAAGAGTAAAGTGTTAGTGTTTGAGGAGGAGGAAACAGATGAGGGGATGGGGTTAGAGATTAGTGTAGGAGGTGTAGTACTGGAAGAAGTAAAGGTTTTCAGATATTTAGGGATGGATTTGGGTAAGGAAGGAGGGATGAAGGAAGAGATAGATCATAGAGTAGGAGAAGGAATGAGAGCATTGAGTGGTTTGAGGGAATTATGGAAAGGGGGGGATTTATCACATAAACTCAAGATAAGTATGTTTGAAAAAATTTGTGTTCCAGCGGTACTATATGGGTGTGAAACATGGGGGTTGAATGCTAGGTCCAAGAGGAAATTGGAAGTGTTTGAGATGAAAGGGCTGAGAGCGGTTTGTGGGGTTAGTAAAAGAGAGAGGATTAGGAATAGGGTAATAAAAGAGAGATGTGATTGGAAGAATGGTTTGGTGAGAAGAGCGGAGTAGGGAATGTTAAGATGGTTTGGACATCTGGAGAGAATGGGGGAGCAGAGGGTGGTTAGGAGAGTTTGGGAGGCGGAGGGGATAGGAAGGAGAGGAAGGGGGAGACCAAGAAGAAGATGGATGGATGGAATAAAGGAAATGTTGGAGGAGAGAGGAATGAGGGTGGAAGAAGGTAGGGTGTTAGCGAGAGATAGAATGGAATGGAGGAGGTGGGTGAGGGCGAGATGAAGGAAATAGGGAAGCTGCACGTACCACTACCCCGCTTATGCGGGAATAAGTGCTAGTAAAATAATAATAATATATATAAACTAAAAAATTAAATAAAATGAATTGGAAAATAAATCAATTTTAAGCTCCACAAAAATAAAAAAAAGTAAGTTCTTTTTATAGCAAATCGAATTTTTAATTTTAATTTTGCTATAAAAATTATTACCAACCTTTCCAATACTAAATTATTTTGAGGGGCGAGGTTTACTTAAGGTCCCAATCTTTTAAGCATAAGTTCTGTTCCAGCGTGTAGAAACGTCTTGAATTAATTTATGCTGTTTGACAATCAGCTGCATCTGTAAAGTTTTAAGCTTTGCAGCTGCCGTTGTTGAATGGTGAAAATGAGAGTATATGCTTCTGCAAGTAAATAAAATATCTTTAACCGGCTTCTGACATAATATTGAATCGTGAATGCATAGTTGCAACATGTGAATAAAACATGAAATTGATAGCAAGCCACTCTCCCTTATACCAGCTACCATGTTTGGTCCATTATCCTGTATCACTAAATGAATTCTATTTTTTAGAATATTGAAAAATGTCAAAGGCCCTTATAGGATCTGATAAATGACAAAGATTTTCGCCATATTGGCTACAAAATTTGGCTATATT